>MJUU01027472.1:54405-68078 GCA_002080025.1 Modiolus philippinarum
GCTTTCAGTAGTATGTCAACAGATTTGGTGTAGCTCTTACCGTTTCCGAGGTATTAGGGGTCAAAGGGGCCAATATTGCAATTTTTAGAAATATGTAAAATCTTTATTTTACATCAGATTTTGATGGGATTTTTTCTTTGGATTCCTCTCAATGCAAGCTTTCAGAAGTATGTAAATGGATTTGATGTAGCTCTTACTGTTTCTGAGCTATAAGGGGTCAAAGGAGTCAAAATTGCAATTATTAGAAATATGTGAAGTCTTTATTTTTCATTAGATTTTGATTGGATTTTCATCTTTAGATTGTTCTCATTGTAAGCTTTCAGTGATATGGCAGTATATTTTGCGTTTCTCTTTGGTTTCCAAGCTATAAGGGGTCAAAGGGGCCAAATTGTGATATTTCAAAATATGTGAAATCTTTATTTTTCATTGGATTTCAACCTGAGTTTTTTCTTTGGATTTCTCTTGATGGTAGTCAACAAAATTTCTTAGCTCTTACAATATCCTAGTAATAAGGGATTAAAAGGGCTAATTATTATTTTCATTAGTTTGTGTCCAGTTAATTAATGTGTCAAGGTCCTTATTGTGTCCAGCAAATTACTGTGTCCACATTAATTTTAGTTTACACTTGTTCAAATTTCAGTGGTCGACATGCTGCGGTCGTATCATGCTGCGCTCGGCGTAGCCCTTTATTTTGAATTTTCTGGAATCTTAAGGGGAGATAATCTCATTTCTTAAGGATTTTGAAGCAATACACATAATTTCATATATATGATGTGCAGCAATTGTTATTGTTTCTAGACTGGAGATAACATTATTGTACTGCAAGAACTTTTTGAGGAATTCATAGACTTTTAGTGTAGTCAATTTTTACTTTCTTGATCTTTTTTATGACTTGCATGCAAACATGAATATACATGTAATTTATATGGTTTGTGCAAATATGGTAAAATTATTTAAATTGTAGTAAGAGTTTCGTTTGACACATGTATGTCTATGTTTATTCTGTCAAATAAGGGGCGCCAAAAGGAACTCTATCCTTGAATTGTTATATAGAAGAAAATGTGTATGAATGAAATTGCAAGTGTGTATGATGAATGTGCATAATATTTCCTAGTGGAACATTTAAACATTGTGATATTTTCAAGATTTATTGTATTTTTTTGAAGTACTATCAAATAATATAATAGCTTTTTACTGATGTATTGAATATTTTCATGTTGCTTATGTGTCACATTCTCCAATCCTAAATGTTGCTTTTATTTGTTTTATTCATGAGGATTTGACTGTTTAAAATGAAAGATCTGTAAAAAATTACATGCTTGCTATAGTTTTGCCAAATTCAGGCATTTATTCCTGTGTATTATTTTGCAAAATTGAATATATTTCTGAACTGAATAAGTCATATTATGGATATGGAAAATCCACCTCTATAGCATGGAAGCATATTGATTTCTTTCTATAAGTAAATAGCAAATTCGTTTTTGTTTTCTAAGTTGTCAAAAGGACATATGCAAAATCGAGATTGACTGTAACTTTAGCAATTGTTACTCAAAAGAAGCATATTTAAAATGATTTGCCAACAAAAAATTCTTTGAATGCTGGCTTTCCCTTAAATAACCATCATGGTGCACAGCTTTCCCCATTTTAGTTTTTAATAGTGATGACCAAATAGATATTGCAATACGTATATACTATCAGTAATTTGTTTTTGTGAGTAGTATGGAATTCTCTGCAAAACTAGCTGAGAAATCAATCCGAGCAAATTAGTAATAATACTTTTATTGCTAATACTGTTATTTATATGTACCAGATATATGTTTTTTTTCTGATATATTTTTTGGCTGAAAATATTATTTTTTGGTTAAATACAGCATGTTTTTTCATGGGATTATTTTTGTCAGGAAACGTCATGTGACGTGATATTAATATGCTGTTGCTACTGTTGCATAGAGATTGACGATAATATGTTGGTATCAGTGTAGTGCAGTGATAATAGAATTATCTTTGTTCGGAAACGATTGAAAATTAAGCAAATTAGCGATGATGATATAAAAAATGTATATGTACAAATGTGAAAGAAATCTTGTTTTTCTTAAGATCAATTTTTTAGTAAAGTTGGCAATGACCCTTTTCCACATTTATTTTCATAAAAATGATCTGTGAACTAGGAGTCTTCTATTTCATTCCTGAATCTCAACTGGATATATAAGCATAATATACTTCCAATCTTTACATGATTATAATTTTTGTGCCTTTTACACTACTTTTCTGTGCCTCTTTATGTTTTTTATATAAATTGTCTTATAGTATTAGGATAGCATGACAAAACATTTAATTGAACTAAAATGAAAATTATCTTCCCTGGTCAAAATGGACCTGCCTTTCTATCAATGTGTAAAAAGGTTTGAGTTCGGCTTAAGGTCTGACTTGATATACAGTAAGAAACTTGTAAGAAAAAACTCTTATTGTTTTAACATTAGGACATTCATTGAAAAAATGTTTGTTTCACAATCCCTGCCTGCTTCTACCAAAAAACATTTTTTTTTAATTAAAAAAAAAGCTTAAAAAGTAAACAAAAGCTCAAAATCTCATAAAAAATTTAAGTGTATATTTAGCTTTTTTGGAATTAAGCTCACATGTATTAATTATCACCTTAGTGACATCAGAATAAAATTTTGATGACATTCAACAAAAAGAAAATGCCATCCAGCACCAAATTCAAAATGAAAAGACTTGAAAAACAAACAATTTATTTTGATATCCTTATTTTAATCTATTAAACTTTGATTGAAGAATGAAATTAAATACTTATAATGGATAGTAAAACAAGAGAAATTATTCTCTATTTGAAAGCTTTATTATCTTTGATATATAAAAAAATCTCTAATTGCACATCCTATGTAATCATATGTAAATTCTATCAGGATAAAAAAATGTTATGTATAATTTACTATCATTTGCTATACATTGACAAGGAAAATTTTGTTATTGACTTCACTTTGATCATTTGATGAATATTTTGTAAAAACGGAAATCTGAGATTAATTTTGTAATAAATATTCATGTACTGTTCAGTGTATGTTATATTGCTTGAAAAATGATTACTAAATTATATTTGAAATAATATTTGAAATAAAAACAAGATAACACTTTAGTTTGAATATGTTGATGATATAAAAATCAAATTCTTTTGGTGTCACACCAACAGAGTAGAAGTGACATGTAGAACTCCAGTCTGTTGGTCTGTGCAGCATCAATAAAGTATGAGTGAAATATGGATTTTCACTCTGTTGGTCTCAGAAGTGGCCTATAGTTCTTCAGTCTGTTTTTTTTGTGCTGCACCTACAAAGTAGTAGTGACATATTGTTCTACATTCTGTTGGTCTGTGCTGCACCTATAAAGTAGGAGTGACATATTTTTCTACATTCTGTTGGTCAGTACTGCACCTACAAAGTAGGAGTGACTTATAGTTCTTCATTCTGTTGGTCTATGCTGCACCTACAAGTAGGAGTGGCATATTCATCATTCTGTTGGTCTATGCTGCACCTACAAGTAGGGGTGGTTAATAATTCTTCATTCTGTTGGTCTGTGTTGCATCTACAAGTATGAGTGACATGTTGTTCTTCATTCTGTTGGTCTGTGCTGCACCTACAAGTAGGAGTGGTTAATAGTTCTTCATTGTTAGTCTGTTTTGCACCTACATGTAGGAGTGACATATAGTTCTACCTTCTGTTGGTCTATGCTGCACCTACAAGTAAGAGTGGTTTATAGTTCTTCATTCTGTTGGTCTGTTTTCCACCTATGAGTAGGAGTGATTTATAGTTCTTCATTCTTTTGGTCTGTTTTGCACCTTCAAGTAGGAGTGACGTATAGTTCTTCACTTACAGTAACTTCGGTATTTAGTTATCTGTTGGTGCAAAGTAGGAGTGAAATATCATTCTTCATTCTGTTGGTCTGTGCTGCACCTACAATGTGGGACTGGTATATTGTTCTTCATTTTGTTGGTCTGTGCTGTACCTACAAAGTAGAAGTGGCATATAGGTCTTCAATGTGGTGGTCTGTTGGTCTGTGTATCCTTACATTATTAAAAGGTTTAAGTTGAAGGTAGTTTACCCTGAAGGAACTTTAATAACATGTTTAGTTAAAGTATATGTTAGGATTTTCTTAAACTCTCAAAGAAGACTTTCTTCTATAGTGACTTCAAGATGAAGAACAACAATGAAAGCGATGTTCCATTTGCTTAGTCTTACCATGTGTTTATAGGGATTTTGTCAAATTTACATTTACTTCATATCCCTTTATTTGTTTATTCAACAGGATTGTACCTAACAACGTTACTTTTCGAATTCTTTCCAGCTAAATTAGTTATTTTCTTTGACTTTGTCAAATTGTTTATTTTCAGTTTTGGTAAATTTCATGATACTCTCAAAGATTGAGCAAATGAGGTCCTTGAAAGCCTCTTGTTGTACTGTTGTAATAAATATGACATGTCCTTATGTTCAATCGAGTAAAGGTCCAATACAGGTCGGAAAAAATCGGGTAGATTTTGTTTAAAAAAATCGTGTTAGTTGAGTAATGTTCCAGTATCAATTGAGTTGATCTGAAAGCAGCTTTGCATAAGCAATCGAATTCAAATCGGGTCGAGATCAGGATTTTCGGTGCAAATTTTGAAACATAATCGAGCCCGAGGTCTTCAAAATTTTAAATAGATGGTGCATAATGGCAATATATATACTTAATATTCTGTGAAAGTTTCATTAAATTTCACCAAGTAGTTTAGGAGGAGTTGTCGCCACAAAGTGTACCCTTATGGTGGCCGTAATAATGAACGGACGAACGGAGATGCCATGATCACCATATACCTCAAGCTAAAGCGGGGGTATAATGATTGAGTTACATACTAGTATATAACGAAACTACTCGAGTCTAGGAAATAGAACTTTGTTTCTGATAATGGAAGAGCCAACTAGCTAGTGGATGAGTCTATCATTAGAGAACTTCTTTTTTTGTGTAGAAAGTGATGAGTCACCGAGTTTTCTCACTCAGTGAATTGTTACTAATAAAAAGACAAAAGACTAACATAGACAAGGATAGGAACTCGGGATACCGGCACTAAAGTGCTAGCGGTAAAGTCAAACCGGTTTATTGGTACCCAAACCTCCCCTTCCTCTTTCTCGTTTCCCTATATTATAACTTGGACTAGGTAGACTACTTACTTAAAAACCACAATCTTGAAAAGGAAAGAACAACACAAAACGTAATCAAGGAGTGCTCGCTTGTAAATTTCCGGCTAGCTAAAGGAGCCTAGTCTGCTGGAAAAAATTGTCGCCATACGGAGGAAATATCAACTCAAAACTCCCCGCACAAGCCTTTGTCATTTTTATTTTTTCCATTCCATAATGTCTCTCAATTTGTGCATTACAGTGAGGAAATTAAAGTAATTTATAGTCCAAAAAAATCATATCAAATATTTTGTCATTATATGAAAATTATACCTTGTTACCAATTTTGATACTTACACACAATCAACGTTAAATTGCCCTAAAAATTGTACAATTTTACTAAATGCTTCAAATTATTTAATATTTTGCCGTTAACTCTGTTAGTGACACACTTTATACTTGGATGACAAACTGGTAAGATAATATGATGTACACTTGACAGTGCATTTTTGTTTTTGTTTTTTTTTTGCATAAATTGTGTCTTTGTTCAGAAAAAAATTTTGTTGTATTGTAAGATAGTGAAATTCATATTCTAAGGAACCAACCAATTTCTATACACTTAAAGGAGAAACTGCACTGAAAGTTCTAGGAATTAAATCAATTGGATTCTGAGGAGGTTAAAATGCATAGTGAGGAAAGATGTGTTTCGATTAATTAAAATATAATCACTGCAGACCAGAGACTCATAGATATGTATCTATATGTCTCTGCTGCAGACATAAGTGAAGCCACTTTGTATACTTGACGAATTGACATTATCGTTTTAACTTTGAATGAATTTATTTTTCGATTTATGTAGGTAGCAAATATTTTATGAACAATAATACAATTTCACCAATGAAAAGCACGAAACACTTGTTGAAATCAATTTTTGTATGGCATTATATTGGTTCAAAAATTTGATATTGTTTACTTTGACTGATTTGATATATTTTTTTAATTTACATTTTGACTTTATCGCATTTTTAGTAAAAATATACTTAAATTAAGAATATTGTATTCAAATACCAAAGAAAAAAAAAGAAAAACAAACAAAACAATAGCAGTTGTATTTCGAAATTTCAAAACAAATATGAAAGCCAGAATTTGACAATGTAATGGTAGCAGAAAATTATATTTTTTTCTTTTGAATGACACAATGAATATTTGGTTGTTTTTTCTTCATTTTTCTTCATTTTCATGCAAACATTTTGGTTGGTTGGTTATTTTTTTTAATTTGAATGCCATATCTTTTTACTGATTCAGGTGATATTTGAATACACTATTTTTATTCAATTCATACATTTCTAATATAAGTGTAATATTTACAATGCAGTTGGCGCTTTTTTAGATATAATAATATAAAGTAGTACCAAAATTTTGGGGCGTAGATGGTATCAGGCGATGTTACAACCACTTTTGTAATCCCAACTACTTTTGTAAGCCCTTGATTACAAATGTGGTTTTGGGTTACAAAGGTGGTTGGACTAAATGTCTTATCAACCACTTTTGTAATTTGAATGCATTGATTTTTATTTAATACCATGAAATACCAGAAAACAATCTTTTTCATCACACAGATAATATTTTTTCTTCAATAACCGATGAGAATGTTTTTTTTTTTCAAGTTAGAGTTACAAATTAATTTTTTCATTTCTTAAAATATCAAAAATCATTTGAAATGTCTTTTCTTTATAAGCTAAATTATTTTATATTAAAAAAAGGCATTTTAGCAGACGGAAATAAGTCAGATTTAATTGAGAAACTCCTTTAATAATGTAAATTTCATATTTAACTTAAAAATTGATTTTCAATATTGAAAATCTCTTGAAATCTCAATTAATCGGAATATCTTTTTACAACTAAAATAATTTGCAAACATAAGAATGTATTAAAATATTAAGGATAGAGTACTTTATTTTGATATATTCATTATTTTTATGGCAAGTCGCTGAGAATTAAATTTTTTCTTTTCTTTTATTGTCCATTGTGTATGACCTTACCGGTCTACTAGTTCCTATTGTGTAACCAATTTAACAATTTGAGTAAGCTGTACCTATTATTTTTTTTAGCAACTGGTATTGCTGTACTACAACATAGATTGGAAAAAGTTTTTGGTGGGTTGCTTTTGTTAACTAATCAACACAATCAGGATCCTTTTGAATTGTCCAACAATACTATTGTATATCAATCTGTTATGGCCTGGGGAGGTTTTTCCTTGATAAAGTATTACCTTATAGACAGATAAATCTATTTAATTAATGAAAGAAAAAAATTACAATTAATTCAAATTCCCTTTATTTATACTGCAATATTTATTTTTGAATTATGTAATTTTAAGAATTTTAATAAAGTACAATATTTTTTCATTAAATGTAAACTATTTATAGTCCCTATTTTCATCAACTGATCAAGGTAAAATCTCCCCAGGCCATAACAGATTGATATACAATAGTATTGTTGGACAATTCAAAAGGATCGTGATTGTGTTGAATGGTTAAACAAAGCGATCAACCAAAAACTTTTTCCAATATATGTTGTAGTCCAGCTATACCAGTTGCTCAAAAAAATAATAGGTACAGCTTACTCAAATTGTTAAATAGGAACTAGTAGACCGGTAAGGTCATACACAATGGACTATAATAATTTTTTCAGTTTAGGAAATATTTTTTTTATTCATGGATCAATTTTTCGAATTCAAAACATGCATTCCTTAATATCAGAATAAAAGATATACTTATTTAAAGTTGAAAAATGCCTGTTCAATTTCTTTTTATCGACGGTTCGGTTCTTACTTACTTTAATATTACAAATTAATTTTTTCAACTGATTAATTTTTTTTAATGAAAAATTATTTAAATATAAAAAAAATTATCAGATTTATCTTGACATTATAAAGAATTTCAAATGTAAAAAATATTTATATATGTAATCCATTTAAACCATACTTTGTTTTTGTTTTTCTCTGTTGCCGTTTTTGCCACGTCTTCGGATTTCGATTTTTGTAGTCTTCGCTTCCCTTGTTCCTTCGGTATTCTACTGCCGTTGTAGAATAAAATCAATAAAACAAATGTTCACCTGTCTGTAGTAAGCAGGATTTTTTTACAGTCAAATCTACGATTGAAATCCTGAAATAATAAAATTAGTTACTGTTTAAATTAACATTAGGTTAAGATTCAAGTCAGACTTTCGATCGAAACGGAAGGAAATATTAAATGAAAAAATAATAAATTGCTACTTTTTTTCGTGTTTATTTGACGTGTTTACATATTGGGGGTTGTTATTCACCAAGTTCGTAAAAAAAATAATGGAAATTGATGTGTCTAAGCCAAAGTCTAATCTTTCTTCCATAATGGAGTGACATTTTATTTCTCATACAGCTGCTCTCTCTAACCCCCGAATTCTTCCTGACATCTTATTTATTTTACGTCTGTGCTTTCTTACCCTCCTTGTACATTTCCGCATATTATATGGATTGTTCAGTAATTTTGATTTCAAATTTCAGACCGCCTTGTCAGCGAATGATGGAGATGCAGCATGAATTCGAAGCAAATTTCTTTGCTAACATAAGCGTGGAAATTAATTTTTCGGTACCCAACTTGACAGAAACATATGAAAATAAATTTGGAACTTGGAAGATATTGTGTTGTATTCTTGAAGTACTCATAATTTTCTCAAATCTGTGGTTTGTGATTGCCATTCTTGGTTCAAGACTTCGTAACAGTTTTTTATATTGCAAAGTATTGCTTTGTGCGATTGGTGATCTTTGTTTATGCATATATTTTCCCTACATTACTATTTTAGACGACAAGAATGGATGGAAAAACGAATTTTCGTGCAAAGCCACCAGTTATTTAATTCTAACGTATGCGATCTACATACAGCTCGCATTGGCAGTATTGTGTTTTCATCCAATAGCAAAATATATCACCGTGCGTCTTAAATTTCACCTCTACATTAGACGCTATATCCATATAATAACGCTTTTGCTTCCGTTTCTTTCATACATCATTTTAATTCCATTAAGTGACCACTTTCTTGACGTACACGTACGATCTCTTCCCGATGGTAGAGTTTTATGCTTCAGTAACCAAAGTAACGGCATGTTCAATTACGTAACTTCAATTCTGGACGTCATCATTGTCATTCCATTTCTTTTGGCGTTAATTATTTTCATTTTCATCAACCGAATACTCAACAAGGACATACCTGGCGCCATTGCTTGTTCTCAAGCAGAAGATCCAAACATCGTAAATTTGGATGAACCAAATCAGGAAACGGAAATGAAAACATTTTCCGGAAGACAAGAAAACCAAACAATAACAACAGGATCCAAATCGTCCCTTTTTGCTACGATTATAGTTACACTAGTTACGGTTATGTGTTATATCCCAGATCTCTTGTATTATAGTTTTACAACTGATATAGATGAAGGCAGCATGACGATCTGGATGTTCGTATCTGTTATGGCATATATACCGGCAGTAGCTAGACCATATTTATGGCTGATTGATGGAAGAATAAGAGCTGTTTTAATGTCAATGCCTCTGTTGCGTTCTTGCAGTCGCTGAAATCCGTAAGCAGAAGCGACAATGAAACTATCATATTGTGTTTTTGACATACCATTGAAAAGAACAATACTATAAAAGATGTTTAGTTCATGTTATCATTTTCAAATCATCATTTTTTGCAAGGTCTGATTTGTTGAAATCATGCCTTATTAATTACAGTAGATCATAATACAAAAATGTATGTCCATTTAATTGTCACAATTATAATAACTATAATTAAATGTTCATTTGATTGATTGATTGATTGTTTAGTTAGAGTTTAACGTCCAATAACCAATATTTCAGCTACCGTATATCGGGTTATTTTCGCGATTTCAATGTCAAACAGGTCTGTGAAATTTTCGCTCCGTTTATAATTCGCGTTTTTATACTTCATCCAATGCATTTGAATGTGCAGTGAAATCAAACACTCGCGAAAAAATCCCGATATACGGTATATCAGGAGGAGAACAAGTTAATCAATTCAAAAAATATAAATAAGGGAAGAAAAAACAAAGGTGGAAGGGACAAGCGGGACAACGAGTTTTGATTGCCACTGGAAAAGGAGAGAAATGGGCGAGGACAGGAAATTTAGCCTTCTATACGAGTCCGAGTGACTCTGCTATCTTTAGACAATATAGTAGGGGTCTTTATACAGAGCGTGTCGTTTCTACACAGTTTGGCTTCAATGGTTTGCGGTCAGGCTTTCCGTATTATGACCTGACTACCCCGCATAGACAGGGCATTCTTCTATCCATAACTCTGAACGCGCCCGGCAGCTCTGTAGCCGGGGCCTCTTAAAGCAGATTCGGGTGCCAGGAAATATGTTTATGTTATCTGTGCTTTGACATCTGTATATCTTAAAATATCATCCCGTGAGCCAGGATACAAAGCACAGGGGCGAGTGAGCGCAGCGAACGAGCCCCAAGCTTCATATTCAGGCGAACGGGATGATATTTTACAATATTCCAGCTTTCAAAATTCAGATAACTTGTTTATCGTATTTTATTCTTCCTTCTATACAGTAGTTTATTACGTTTTGTGTCAAATTCTCCCAAGGTTGCGCCGGAAATGAGGTTCATTCATTTTTTTTACAAACTGAGAAATGTTTTGTTGTTATTTTATGGATGCACAATATTTTTTGTGGGCTAACGTTATTGAATTTAGAAATGTTTTGATCGAACCATGTTAGCAAATCCAAATAAAGTCGTTTTTTCACTGCAGAACCTCTCTTGTTTACATTAATCTTCCAGTTCCTAGGCACTTTTATGACGTCACAATGTAAACAAAATGGTGGCTCTGCTGAATTTATCAAAAACCTAGTTTCCGTAGTTTTTCAAACGTCTCGTTTGTATTTTTGTGTATTGGTGGCGGTAACTTGTATACAAAATTGACAACAGAAAATGCAATAGATTCGTTTTCTAATTAAGATTTATTTCTTGCGAAACGGATAAAAAGGATATTGCTTGTCAAACGTTGGGAGAACTTCCTTGATAACTCCAGGTCAACCTCTTGATAAGTTCGGGTCAACCGGATATGGCTTTTGCGGAAGTGCTCTGCAGGCTGAGATAGGCGCAGGGAAAGACGATAAATATTTATATATATACCAAAAATATATCCCAGTTTAGAATCTCCATGAACTTTCAGAATATCGTTAGTTCTATTGATGATTTGGAATTATGTGCTTCGGTGGATGTTCTGTGCATTGCTTTCCCTTAACCTAGTTCTTAAATAGTGCAGAAAAAAATATGAAAATAATTAATATTGGGACAAGAAACGCTTTTCTTACATTAAGTGAAGGGATAGAAATATTTATAGATTATTATATGTCATTTTCCATACCAACCCCGGTATTAGCCCGAGACACCCATATCAAGCCCGAAGGCGTAGCCTAAGGGCTGATATGGGTCGAGGGCTAATACCGGGGACGGTATGAAAACGACATGTAATGATCTATTTATCACATTTTTTAAATGTGATAAACAATAAAAGATGCAAATCTAAATTAGGCATAAAACAACAACAGTAGTTTGAGCATTAAACAAATTAATATCACGGAAAACAACAACATTTGAAAGATTAAGAGAAGAGTAACTCTGTTGTAAAACTTATATAAAATGCCCTTTTTCGATAATCGTTCCAACAATAATGCCCGTTGATATAAGTTATTTTTTTTTCTAAAAATCCCAATAGGGAAAAAGCTGTAGACATGGAAGATCATTATACCGTATAGAAGGCTTTCTGCAAGTCCATCATCCTTCCGGGACGGTGATACCTGCAGTTTTGTATAGGGATTCACACTGTTGTTGCTTTCGTTTCGTGGCATTCTATTTATTGTGTGTTGGTTTTTTTTATTTTGTCCGTGACAGTTTATGCTCAATTTGTGTAAAATGTAATTTACAGTGTTTTTTTTTCATATTTTTTAGTTCAGAATTTCTTCCTTTTCTCCCCTTTTTGCGTCGGTGTTCGTTTTTCGATGTATTTGCATATACCCACCGACGCGAATATGAAGCTCTAAAAGCGTATAGACCGTCAACACCCCGTAGGAAGCTGTACAATGGGAGTTGAGGGGAATGAGCATTTGAACGGAGGGTAGAGAGCTCAGGTAAGACTTTAAGCGTGCAGACGAAATGACCTTTTCGCACATAACTATTTAACTGACAATTTTTGAACAAACTATTTTATATATTTTATATGCCTATAGTAAGAATAAAGCATTTGCATGACGGGCTTTTCAAAGAGTTGTTACAAATAAAGAATAATTGCAATTTTCTTTTTTGAACCAAACTTTTGAGGGTAGGGAGCTCCGTTCAATTGGTAGTGAGCCAGTATTTCATGTATTGAACGGAGGGTAGTGAATATATTGAACGGAGGATTGCGAGCACAAAATACTAAATAAAAATCCATGAGCAATAGAATATTTATGAAGGGGGTCTTTTAGAGGTCTTCCTCTCATCAAATCACGCATCTAAAGAAGTATGGCCATGTGGGCGTAAATTTTGTTCCTACATTAGGCCATTTTCAAAAAAATCTCAAATTTTGTCGAAAATCTGGAAAGATGTTCTCTTGTTACTAGTTTTGTTCCTCGAGAAAGCATTAGTACGTGCCACATCTGTATGTTTTATGACATATTAACAGTCGAACATGGCTGTATACAGCCTTTTGTGTCAATTTAAGGTATTTTACAGTCTTCCGGAAGATAAAACTACTGGAAGAACACCTAGAACCCAAACTATTTTTTTGTTGTTGCAAGTATATAAGCATTTGCCATTTCGAATGACAGTTAGATTAGTTTGGTTCTTGGGGTGCTATGCAACGAATTTTAACAATTACCAACAAAATTGCAAAAATTTGTCAAAATTGCATTCAAGTGGCAATTTCAATGACTAAATCTTTTATGGAAGGGTTTGAAAATGCATTTAGTTATTTTGTTATAATAGTGTATATAATAAATGACCTGTTAAAAAAGTTTTTAAGAAGATTTAATGCATTCGTAAAATCGGAATGCTAAAGGAAATAATTTCACGGGAAAATTGCCATACCAATTCGTAAAGTGCTTGTTGGTTTTTAGTTTGCTTTGAAATCACGTATCATGACTATTATTAGAGGTATAGTTCCCGAATCAAGCTTCCAAAAAACATATTCACGTATCATACGTAAACCCCTAAGTGTCACTTGAGCGATATCAAAACATTATTAATGGAAAAGATATGCAATTCATTTATAATTGGATCATCACTATAGTTCCTGGCATAAAATACATATATATTAATACATGCCCTTTTTCATATAAGCACGGTTATCACCCCGAGGTGTCAGTCGAGGATTGATGTGGGTCGAGGGATGATAACTGTACGTATATAGAAAAGGCCATGTTCTTATCTGTTTATTATATTCTTTCAATTAGGAGTTATCATTATAT
>MJUU01027472.1:68579-99565 GCA_002080025.1 Modiolus philippinarum
TTGAATATATATATATTGCAATCGTACGATCGTGCAAAAATTAATTCTACTATGGAAAATATCCCTCAATATTCAAGCAATAACCCTGCAATAAAATTGTTTTGTATAAAGTAGTTTTGCATATATTTCTCGCAGTTTTAATTTCTAAAAATATGTTAAGCATACATGTATTTAATATTTAAAAAATAATTCATGGCAGGTATATGGTTATTGGAAATTTAACCATGGGCTAAGCCTTTATATATCAGAATTTAACCCTGAGCGTTAGTGAGGGGTTAAATTTACGAATATAAAGGCCAAGCCCATGGTTAAATAACAATAACCATATACCTGCCATGAATTATTTCGATTCTAATATGACAGAAAAACGGAATATTTATTCTGAAGCGACTTTAGAGAAGGCGTATTTCCTGTTTCAATTGCTGTCTGTGTCTATGACGTCACAATACACAATCTGACGTTTTCAAATAGATACAGGTTCAAAATCCAAGTCAAAAGGAAAACAATACACATTAACGAGTCTGAATGGCATGATTAAGCTATAAAATATGTTTGACATTATTTCCTCCACAAACTAAGACAAATTAAATCAAAAACATGGTTGTTTTGCGTCCCTTTTACTCATATTCCGATACCATTTGCGCATGTGCGAAGTATATTGTTATCGAGTAATATACTGGTTGACGATTAACTAGAGCCATGTTAGAAATACCTAGAAAAAATGGATTTAATATTGGTATTGGTTTTAGCTTTGGATTTGCCTATTGCTGAGATTTGATTTCATACTGGAAAATAAAACCATATCATTGCTTCCTTGAGTATACTATTTGTTATCATTTGGCTCGCTACCCTCCGTTCATATGCCTCACTACCTTTTGAACTAAGCTCGCTACCCTCAAGTTTTCCGTTCAAAATAAACTTCCATAATTTGTAGTGATATTTCAAAATAGAATTTTATACAGAAGAAATATATTTTAATTTATGCACTTTTAAATCAGATATTCCCTTAAACATAGCCTTTTAACAAATGTAAACTATATTTCCACAACATATTCCATCTTCGTCTGCAATGTTTTGATTTACCTGAGCTCTATATCCTCCGTTCAAACGCTCATCCCCTCATCTTCCATTGTACAGCTTCCTACGGGGTGACATCCACAAAGCTTAAATAATACATCTTTTGTCATTCTCAAATAATCTCCAAAATATTGTCTTCCGTGAAATGCGGCGAAATAGCACTAAAAATTAAATGACGTCACGTAAACGTTTGGAGTGTGAAACGCAAACATAGTACATCATAATAATAAAATAGATCTAATAAAATTTTTCATAACAGCAAAAAAAAAATCGGTGTAATTAACCCTCAGACAGATTTTCAATTTGATTGACAGATTACCGGAAGTGAATTTAGAGGGAACAATATGGATTATCGATATTCGCCCTGAGGGCAAATAACCTGATCTGACTTCCGGCTTTTATTTGACTTGCAAAAGGTACATATTTCCTCTTAATATGTGATAATCACATTTATTGTGTAACACATCTGGTGGTTTGTTTTTAACCAGATTGCACAATATGCTAAACCGCAACAGTCATTCCCCAATAACACCGATACCTTCATCAGCAAGACTATGTCGAACACCCACAATAACTGGTCTTCTGAAAAAATAACTCTAAATAAATTCGACGGAGAGGAACATCAACACAACCTTATTAAACATCCTTCAACAAAACTAGGGCACCGACAGAAGTGTTCTCATACATATGCAAAAACACCTTCCAATTACAAAGTCTGACAAGCACCGGTCTCTCGTAAATACCAGTAAGATTTGGAGCAAAATTCATCAAGAGAAACAAATCACTCTGATACATGTTGTATAAAGGGCTTTTAGTCCTCTATGTAACAACAGGGCAAAGACTTTTATCAAAAGATTCCAATTCCAGAAAGAGAATGTACCTGAACCTTTTTGATACCTATGTTTTTAATACTGGCTTTGATCCTCACCATGACTTTTTGAGAACCAGCAACATTTAATTTGGACCTGTGGGTCAAAGTATAGTTATCAGAAATGATTATTGCAATTTTAAGTATAATATTTTTATCACCAAATTGACTTAAAGTGTGAAAATTCTTATCTAATGTAACATAAGGTTGCGACTCGTATTTTTTAATAACTGTTTGTAAGCTTTTCATGCTTCCGGCACATGTTCATAAGCTTTCCGAATTTCATGCTTTACAATCGGTCATAATCAGAACTATACTCAGATGAAGGGTTTGACCTTAAGAACCATTCGCAGCATTGAAGTACAAATATATTAAGGCCATTTTGAATTTACAGCAATTATTTTGAATAAAGGAAAACACTTATCAACAAATTCAATAAATTTTGGCACCAAACGAATGTTTTAACCTGCATCAAATTGTTCTGATCTGACGTGGATTTCTTGTTTGCGTCTATGTCGATCTGTAATTATTACTCAGACCGTCTTATTCTTTTGTTCATTTTTTTTTCATTTCAAGTTCATGTTACATTTCCATTGTCTTGATTTTAAAATGTCTGCATATTTTACGAAAGGATATGGAGTAAATGAACATGAGACCATAACTCATATGTTATTAACTCCAACTGCAATCATTTTAATGAGCTGTATTGCCATTTCGGAAATTAATTCCTCATCAGCAGCACTAGAATCCAAACATAGGAAATCCAGGATTTAAAAATGTTCAAAAATGCATAAAATCAAACGAAATCCGAATTATCAGTAATATGAAATACGGTAAAGGACAAAACTACGCTGGAAGGAGTTAAATTTAGTTTTAGAACTTACATAAATTTAGATAATAGTTATAAACAAAGTGTACACATGAGATATAATCTCATGTACAAGTACACCATATCTAAGAAAAATAAAGAGCATACATCTCAAACGCGGGGAATTGTTTTACCAACTCCACACTCCATTAAAAGAAAAACTCCTGTATTAAACATTTTACGAAAGGATATGGAGTAAATTAACATGAGACCATAACACATATGTTAACTCCAACTGCAATTAATTTTAATGAGCTGTATGGCCATTTCGGATTGTTCTTATTTCATTTCAGCAACATTGTCGTAAAAATTTAAACTAGTCAGATCTTGATGGATTGTTTCCTCGTTGCAACCTTAATATCTAACTTGCAGTGTTTGGCAACCAAAACTAAAGCACCTTTCTTAAGTTGAGCAGCCTTATATAAATATGGATTAAAAAAATAAAGATAAAAACTCATACATTTTAAACCATTTGACTCTTGCTGGCTGTTTTCAATTTACAGCAATAACTAATTTTCCCCGGAAGAGTACCACATATATCTGTTACAACGATACAAGTCAAGGTTTGAATTTCTGGTAATCAAAGACAAATTACATACTTAATAATAGTATTTATTATCAAAATTTCTTGATTGCGTACAATAAATATTATCCAAAAGAAAAAAAAAAAGAAAAAAAAAAACAGTAGATTACAATGTTTGTATTTGTCACTTATCGTCCACAAAAATTTTCAGAATAAAATGTCCAAGGTTCATGGTGTTTTATTGGGTCCGTGTTGTTCATCTTTGTGTGGGTGTCTTCATTTTTCTTTTCTGTGCCGTACTCATGTTTTTGTCTTTGTTTCTTTGTTGTTTCTGATGTTGCCATTGGCCTTGGATTATTCGTTTTGGATTGACGGTTCGGTTCTCACTTACTTTCAGACTTACTTCACAAAATAGTTAAAAATGTTAGTTTTCTTCAGATATATTGTCTTTTTTTCAGAATTAGAATGTCCAAGGTTCACAAAATAGTTTTTAGAAATGTTTGTTTTTTTTCAGATATATGTTGTCTATAATTTTGAGATCTGCACTCTACACTCCAATATGCTGTCTGTGATTCTAATATGACCCTCTTCTTTCGCTTTGGAAACAAAGCTATGTACTAATTCAAACAATATTTTTTCGCACATGCCGTATATTTTTGTACAAAAGGATGTTCGTAATGTACAATTTCACATTTTAATCACTCAATATTCATTTAATTTTATGTAAATAAAGTTTTAAATAATGAATTACCCCAAAATCCACATGAAATAATGACAATAACAGAAATTTACAACAGTTATTAAATTTAAGACTCGGAACTGAAATTGATATAACCGTAACCTAGCAACCGGATGTGTTGTTGTTATGAAATCTTATCGATGTTGCATATCATGCTCTACGATTTAAATATAAGATTTTTAATTTTCAACGTTAATAAAATTATAAATCTCTTCTTTTCCTTTTTTGGCTTCAAAATAACATAACTAAGCAGTCATATAAATCAGACTGAAATACAACCAACTCACACTTATACCCACTTCGATTTTAAAATACCCGTATTTTATATGTTTTATAACAGATTATTTGTATTAATTCATAAGCTTATGAGCCACTTGTATTAATAAACCAACGAATATAGATTTCTCTATGTTCATTTATGTGTGCTTGTATGCATTTTTCCGACATATTTCAATTCTAGTGAAAAACCCAATATTGCTCTCTACGAGCCGCTTCGAATGCTCAAAACTCTTGTTAAACATATTAGAATCGAAATAGATTATTGCAATTGGGCTGTATGCGAATTAGAACATGGTCAGACCTTATATTTGTCTTCATTTTATACCTCGCTATCGCTCGGTATAAAATATTGACAAATATAAGGTCTGCCCATGTTCTAATTCGCATAGAGCCCTCTTGCAATAAAAATTTGGACACTTAATAAACATAAAACATGTCTCTATTTCTAAAACTGAAAAAATTCTGAAATGGATTATTGGGAGTGTGCTGTAAAAATAATTTTTATGTACACACTGTGTAAATTGTATTAAATTTAAAGTTATTGTTTGATAGGCGATTTTTTTTCATGTGATAAACATTCAGTTTTCACAAACGATCCTGATGTCTGAAAAAGGACTTGTTTGGCTCTAAAATGTTTTGAACGTTTACTTAACTGTTTAAAGAAGGATAAGCTACTGTAGATTTTTTATTACTATTCATATTCCAATTCAATTTATATTTTTGTACAAAGGGGGGAGAAATTCCACACATTACGGCCAGATATTGCTGAAACACGACCTTAAAACGTATAAGTAATATTTTCATGCATTATATATATCATAAAAAAATCAGCCATTTTCGGGATCTCCTGATTTTTATTTTAAATTTGAAGGAAAGATGTGGTCATTAAGTTTTTAATTTTAATCAATTTCAATTTGTACAGTGTTTACAAGGAAAATTTGTTTTAAAGAATACATTACCCCATAATATATTACTGTATTTTTGTAGCTTGAAAATATAGGCAAGTATTTTACGTTCTATGAGTGATCTTATTTTTTTCTTTAGTGGAACCTTAATTTTGAAATAATAAAAAAAAAACAGGAAAGACCAAGACAAGAAGCGTTTAAAGGATTGTCGAGTTGGTGTTATGATACAAATGTATATTGTTGAAGTATGATACTTATTATATACTTATATGTAGTAAGTATTTCCTTCAAATAACACTTGTATACAGTCAAATAGGTTTTACGAAAACTAGTCGGATGTAATATTTTATGTGAACCAGTTTTTATAAACCAATATACTGTATCTATATAAAAATTAAAAAAATAACAAAATACCGAGTTTACTGTACATTTAATTTCTATATATGGCCCATTGGACAACTTATGTCGTTTCGGTGCGTACAGATCATTTCAAAACATTTGAAAATCCATAAATCGAAACATTTGTAAAAGTTGATAGATGACAGATTACTAAAAGGATCTAAAAAAGCTAAACTCAACTAAAGACTGAGCTATGCAAAAAGGAGATAATCCTTAGTTTAAAAAAAAAGACCTAAATCTTCATTATTTTTTGTTCCCTCATTTTCGAAGAACGTTCGGGGATATTGTCATACCCTCCGTCTGTCTGTCCGTCCGTCCGTCCGTCTGTCTGTCCCTTTGTCCGTTACACTTTTCTTGTGACTCAAACTGCTCCTACATTTTTGGATTTAGGGATTTAATTTTGTTGTAGAATTGTTGCATATAGTCTGTAGATACACAATAAGCTTTCAGATTTTTTTATATTGGTCTAGGTGAAAACAAGAGACCCGAAGATATCGATTTTTACACATATGGCATGTAACACAAACTGCTCCATCATTTTTGGATTTAGGGATTTATTTTGTTGTAGAATTGTTCCAAAGTCTGTAGATGCACAATAAGCTTTCGGATTTTTTTTAATCTTTATCTTGATGCAAACAAGAGGCCCCAAGATGCAAAATTTGAAAAAGACCCAAGATATTGATTTTTACACATGGCATGTAACGCAAACTCCTCCTACATTTTTGGATCCATGGATTAAATCTTTATGCATAATTGTTACATTCGTCTGTAGAATTGCAATAAGCTTTCGGAATTTAGATTCCGGTTCCAGCTTTGGTAAATTTCCTGAAGATGTCAAGACTCAATTTTTTTTAAATTTGAGCATATAATATCATATTTTAGCAAGTGTTTAGTAGAAAATGAGATTTTGAACATTTAGAAATCTAAAATACAATTCCAATTTTGGTAAATTTCCTGAAAGTCTCAAAGACCAATATTTTTTTTGAATTATACTTACCAACCATACATTTAGAATTTGTTCGATTAGAACAAACATTTCCAGCAATTGTATTTGAAAAACATTAAATTCCAGTTTTGGCAAATTTCATGAAAAATGAAAAAAGGTGGATAACAGGAAAAATCTACAATAGCTGAAAAATACAATTACATGCCACAATCTAACACGGTAAAATACATGAAAGACACAAATAAGACAAAAGACAAACGCAAACAACGATAGGAACTCGGTACCGGCACTAGCAAAAGCCAGCGGTAGGGTTAAACCGATTTATGGGCACCAAACCTCCCCTTTATCTGTCCCGTTTTCCTATAGTATAATTAACATAAGAATAAACCCAATACAGGTAGACTACTAACTCCATGGCAACAATCTTGAAAGGAAAGAAAAAGACAATAGAATATTCTTGAAAGTTGGGTCAAGGGATGCTCGCCGCTAATCTTCCGGCTAGCTAAAGTAGCCTAGTCTGCCGGAAGAACATTGTAAAAATCAAACTGAAAACTTCCCGAAGGGTTTGTTAAAGAATCTTAATATTTTCTAGTAGAAATCGGCAGTATCAATGAGAGGCCAGTATGTGTGTAAAATTTTCAGGTCACTAGATCTCAAAGCTAATTTAACTCTTACTCTACCGGTTCACCAGATCTCACCCATGGTTTTTATTGGGTCCGTGCTGTTCATCTCTATCTATGTCTTCATTTTTTTGTCTCGTATTCATGTGGTGTCCTTGTTTCTTGGTGTTTCCGATGTTGCCGTTGTCTAGGGATTGTTCTTTTTTAGCTCACCTGACCCAAAGGGTCAGTGTGAGCTATTGCCATCACTTGGCGTCCGTCGTCTGCCGTCCGTTAAACTTTTCACATTTTCATCTTCTCCTCTGAAACCACTGAAGCAAATTCAACCAAACTTTACAGGAATGATGTATGGAAGGTCCCTTACAAAGATTGCTCATTTCGTTCCGATCCGGTAAAATACATAGCCACCAGCGCGGAACTTAGGTTTAACATAGGACCCTATGGGAAAAATCACATTTTCATCAACTCCTCTGAAACTGTTGAAGCAAATTCAACATAACTTTACAGGATTGATGCACTAAAGGTCCTTTACAAAGATTGCTCATTTTATCCGGATTCGACAAGAAACATGGCCGCCAGCACGGAACTTAGTTTAACATTGGCCCTATGGGAAATTCACATTTTTATCTTATCCTCTGAAACCATTGAAGCAAATTCAACCAAACTTTACAGGAATGATGTATGGAAGGTCCTTTACAAAGATTGCTCATTTCGTTCCGATCCGATAAAAAAACATGGCCGCTAGCGCGGAACTAAGGTTTTACATAGGATCCTATGGGAAAAATCACATTTTCATCAACTCCTCTGATACTGCTGAAGCAGATTCAACCAAACTTTACAGGAATGATGTATTAAAGGTACTTTACAAAGGTTGCTCATTTTATCCCGATTCGACAAAAAACATGGCCGCCAGCACGGAACATAGTTTAACATTGGCCCTATGGGAATAACATCATTTTCAACATCTTCACTGAAACTATTGAAGCAAATTCAAGCAAACTTTACAGAAATGATGTATGGAAGGTCCTTTACAACGATTTCTCATTTTGTTGGGATCCGACAAAGAAAATAGCTCCCAGCTTTGAACTTGGTCTAGAATGGTACCCATATATTAAATCATTTTTTTCATTACACGTGCTTAAATTATTGAAGCAAATTCAGTCAAACTAAGATTGCTTATTATGTTTTGATCTGATAAAAAACAAGACCGCCAGCACAGAACATATTTTAACATAGGATCCTATGGGATAAACATCACTTTCATCACCTGCTGTAAGCATTTTGTCAGGTGAGCGATTCAGGCTCAGTATCTGAGCCTCTAGTTTTTCTTACGGTTCGGTTCCCACTAACTTTAACGGATGCAAGCAGAATAACTTGTAAGTATTCCCTATTACAATGTAAGCTACGTCCTATATATTCTGAAATTTTTAATCAGTTTCTGGCATTTTTAATTTTTAATAACATTTCCGTCAAAACGAGGATAACAGTTCTCAAAGACTTCATATTTCTGGAATTCTACCTATCAAATAAAAAAGCATAATTCAATATTTTTTTTGGTTTAGGACAAACATTTTCATAAATATTTGATTCCAATTTTGATAAATTTCGGGAAAGTCTAAAAGACCGCTTATTTTTTGGAATTCTATCTAACAACCATACTTGAACAATTTGTTTAGTTTAGAACAAACATTTTAATCAATTGGATCTTAACAATATTTGTAAATTTCCTGAAAGTCTCAAAAACCATCTGATACCGTACATTTTACGGAAGAAATGATCTGTACTGAATATGGTAGGTATTTCCGCACTCCTACAAAGGTAAAAGCCTGGATGAGCTCATCAATATAACGGTGTGTGTGTGTGTGGGTGGGGGGGGGGGGGGGGGGTGGAGATATAGAGGTTTATTCAGACATGATGCTAGAAGTGGTCTTTTTTGCACTTGTGAACTGTATTTTGGTAGTAGTTTTTGATATCAAGTAAATCAATGGGTCGCAACTTATACATAAAGGGCCAGAATCCAACCTGGTTACTGTAATTCATCAATGTATTTAGCTGATGTTAATCTAAAAGTTATCTTACATCAATTACACGTTTTTACTATACACTTTTGTTTACTTTATGTAGGGATCGATATTTTTTTCAGGCACTGTACGTATTAGGGGTGTTTTCAAAATGCTAGCGACAGGTCTGTTCCTCGGGGTCTGTTCCCAATTTGACCTTGATTTAGATGTTACTCTTTCGAGTAATTGAGCCTCAAGATACTTCTACTCTTTAAATTGTACGGTAATTTGTGCATATACAAGTCAAGGGGTCTAAAATAAACTTTCTAATAAACAAAGCGTAAATGTTCATAACAATTTATATTCATTTCAAAGTAAAAAAAAAACACAAAATGATAGTTTTCTTCTTATTGTTCAAGATGATTGATTCATATATGAAAGAAAACGTCATAATGTACATTGTACAAACCACAGGTAAAATATTAATATCTAAAGAATTGCAAATACTTATGTGTTGGATGCAGATATTTGTATATTGTAATGATAGGAGTGATCAAAATTCGAACCAAATGATTAATTCATTTTTTCCGGAAAGTAATCAAATGCATGGATTTAATGCCCAATTCTTGATGATAACTGATGTAACACACAAGTACAAATGAATAAAATGTGCAATTACATTCGGAAATCCCTTCTTTTCATTCAAGTGTTTGAATAACATTTGTACTTAAATTTTTATGACTATGATTGTTATAACACATATAATTTGCAATGTATCAAGACAAGAAATAAAAAAAATATCTTTTAAGGATTAAAGTTTTTGTTTGCCGTTGGTTATAATTCAAAATGACGACAAATATTAGTAACTTTACTGTGTCCGACTGGAATGGAGAACTAGCCGAGCAGCTCATTCCAAATGATGTTATTCTCACATTTTACCTTATTCTTGGAATTACCGGAAATACTTTGGTTATTCTAGTTTACAGATTTCGAATGAAGAAACAATCGGATGACAGATATTTTATTCCGTTTCTCGCTATTTCGGATCTTTCAGCATCTATTGTTTGTGCGTCTTTTGGAATTGCCCTGAATATGATGCAAGCACAATTCACTAATAGCAATTTATGCAAAGCATGGTGGTTTTTTGCGGCGTCTACGACATACATGTCGATTTTATTACTTGACATAATAGCAGTACATAGATACTTGAAAGTATGTCGACCCTTAGGAAAGCAAATGAATCTATTCTGGAAAAGAATAGCTGTAATCTTTGCCCTTTGTTTGGCTTTCGTGCTAGGCGTACCAACAACCGCTTTATATGGATCTGTTGATTTTCCTAATCTTGAAAGGAACATTGTTGGGCGCCGTTGCAGTAAGCTGAAAGATGTGTCAAAGATGGGTTCTCTGATTTACAGTGGTTTAGCAGGTATTGTACTGATTGCGACGATAGCAATGCTTCTTATTTTTTACGGAAAGATTGGTTTGACCATCTATCGCCATTTTAAATACTCTACAAAATCAGGATTGAAACAGAAGCACATACAAGAAAAAGAACAAGGAACAGTTACCATGAGTGAATCATGTTCATATGATACGGTTGGCACCGTATCTTCTGATGTGCTAAGCAGTAAAACAGGGATACAGGCTGTTGAACATTCTTCTTGTGCCAAGCAAAGTGATAATCTTGATAATTCAATGGTACACAAAATTACAGAAATCAAGGATCATGCTGCTACCACTGCTGGCCATTCCATAACAGACGAAGAACCAAGAAGTAAAGGACAGATAACTCCCGTTAACAACCAAGCGAAGCCTAAAACACGGACTAAACTCAATGACAAGGAAGAGACGAACCGTAGAGTAATGTACAAATTCACGATTATGTTTATGGTTATAACAATTGTTTTCATACTATGCTATATTCCCAAAGTTTTGTTGTTAGCTATGGAGGGGAGCAACCCTAAATTTTGGGAAAATTTTTCTGACAGTCAGAGAGCCGGTGTCCTTTTTGTATACCGTAGTTACATCATTAACAATGTAGTAAACCCATTTATCTATGCCTTTATGGATAAGAAGTTCCGACAGGAAGCCATGACATTGCTTCGTTGCTCAAAAACTGACACCGCTTTGAAATAAAAGCATGCATTCAGAGGCTTTATAGCAGCATTTTTAATTCATCTTCACGTAAAATTTACCTGCGCTTGCTTTATACTTTACAAACTTTTTTTTTTATCGTTGTTACCACACCGATCAATGATTTAAAAAAAGGATTTCAAAGAAATGTGATTTTTTTGCCAGAATATCTAAAAACAATAATGATTGGATGATGATCTTATTTTTGAGAAAACAGGTGATTAAAAGTTAGGCGGGATACTGCACTCCTAATTTTTCATACGTTAAGTATTAGCAAGGTTTGACTATGAATGACTGATACAAAATAAGCAGGTTTTAATGAAATTTTATAGAATGTACGTAACGATGTATTAAATGAAACCATGAAAGCAATAAAGGTTCGTGGGAAAATAATGAGTATAAATGGATAAAACCAGATGAGTTCGGAAACGGGACAGAAAAATCAAAACATGAGGAGCGAACTTCTTAGGATAATTAATGTACATCCATTTAATCAGTAAGTAATAAAATATTGTGAAAAAAACATATCAAAACTCTGGTGTCAATTACCTTTTTGGAGTGTTTCAAATTCCATTGAAGTTTTAGATATATAACAATATATGAAAAGACCAGTTTCATCTATTGACAGCTATGATTTAATTAAATCCAAATTGTGACAACTTATTCAAATTATTCTTATAAGGTCTTTTGATTTTTTCTGATCTTCAGTTTATTTGTTGTAACAAAAAGAAATGATTCTTTTCCAATATTACTTACAACAACCATTACTCCTGGACATGTAATGATATGATTAAGGTACTTAATCCCTTGGTAGACAACATTTCTACAGTGATAACCTCATTTCAATTTTTAATGATACCAGCAGGTACATTGACAATATCATTCTATTGTCAGCGCCCAGCTTCTAGGTTATGTCGACATCATTTACCCACAAGGAATGAAACTTAATAAAGCAAACAATAATTCTAAATACTGCCAGTTTCTGGATCTAAGCATCATCACTGACTCGGGTAAAATAAAAACTAAAATTTATGGTATTAAAAATGGTCGATTTTCATTTCACGATTACTAATTTCCGTTTTCTTAACGGCGATTTTTCTCTAGCTTCATCCTAAGGGGATTTGTACGATTCGCACGCGTTTGTTCTACTCTCGACAATTTTAATGCGCGTAACCTTACTATCTCATCGAAACTTTTTTTAACAAGGTTACAGATTTCATTAATCATTAAATACTTTTTGAGAAGCTTTACAGAAGATGTGAACATTTGACATCGAATATGGCGTGACTCACAGACAGCTTATTACAAACGTCATTTCTCATTCCCGATTTTATGGATTTGTTGTTAAAAATACCACAAATTGACAAAAAATCTAGAATCTGGAAAAAATTGGAGGTAACATACCTTTTTACTTAATTGTGGATATGGACGGAATATTCTACACGAATCCGTTAAATATGCTTTGGGATCAAATAACTAAATACCGAAGTTACTGTGAATTTACTTTCTGCATATGCGCATTTCGACAACTTATGTCTCATCAGTGCAGATAAAATCTAAACGTTTGGAAGACCATAAACTCAAAGATGTTTAAAAACTGATAGAGAACAAATAACCAATATGATCTAAATGTAAAGCCGAAATCAGCTAAGGACAGAGCTTTGCGTGAGGGAGATACTCCTAAGTTTTCAATGACCTGAAGATTTTACACGTAATACTGGCCTCTGACCGATACTGTCGATATCTAATGAAATACATGACAGCTGTTTACCAAACCCTTCGGGAAGTTTTGAGTTTGTTTTTTCTTCAATAGTGCGACAGTGTTTTACCTGCAGACTAGGTTCCTCGAGCTAGCCGTAAGTTTAGCGACGAACACTCTATAACCCATCTCTTAAATTACGCTTTGTCCTTTTCTTTTCATTTTCAAGATAGTGGTCACAGAGTTAGTATTCTACTTGTACTTGGTTTTATTTGCATGTTTATTGTACTATATGGAAACGAGATAGAGAAAGGGGACGTTTGAGCTACCCTACCGCTAGTTTTGCTAGTGCCGGTACCAAGTCTGGCTATCCCGAGTTCCAATCGGTAGTTAAGTTTGACTCTTACATTTCATTTTTGTTATTTAGTGCAGTTCGGTTGTGGCATGTGATTGTAATTTTCGGCCATTGCATGTGTTTATTGTTATTTTTTGTATGTAACTATAATACAGTGGTATGTTCTTAAATAACACTTGTGCTTTACTGTGAAAATACTATTTTTCGTGGGGTTCCAATTTTCGTGGATTTCGTTGTTCGCTAAAACCACGAAATTAAGTTTCCAACGAAATGGCCCTTTTCCCAAGAGTTTAAATGATAATTCGAAACCACGAATTCAAGTACCCACGAAATAGTGATATTTATGAAAACCACGAAAATTGATATCCACGAACAAAAGTACTTCCACAGTATATCATTCAAAACGTGTATGGTAAATAGTTTGGTTTGTACATGTATTGTTTTATCAAAACTCGACCTCAAAATATTTAAAGATTTTCGAGACATAATAAATTTTCTTTTCACTGCATCTTACAAAATATTATTTACTTCCGTGACCTCAATATGGTTCATTCAAAATAATTTTTTTCTCATATTATAGGAATAAAAGTAATTTTGGAGGAGTTTATCGATGTGTAAACGAGGCCGACTCGCTCACAAACTGAATAAAGTCCGAAGGACTATATGTAAAGTTTGTGAGAGAAAGGCCGCGTTTACACATCCACAAACTCCTCCAAAATTACTTTTATTTCTTATAATTCAATTTTTGTGCACTTTAAATCATGTCATCACTGAATTTGACCTCACTGTATACTGCACTTTTTAACCTCGGAGTGTATTCATGGGCAAGAAACGTTTATCGGAAAAATAATTCTTTGTTTTTCATGACGTTGACCTATGAAATTTGGCATTGCATTTACAATTGGAACTATTGTCAAAGAAGACAAAGACAGAATTCAGCCTTCTGGCTAAATAAAGTATGCAAGTGATTTGTTTTATGCCAAAAAGTCGTTTTTATTACATTCTTTCAATTAGGCTAAATCGACTGTACAAAAGTTGATTTCTGAGTACTCTTTGATATCATTGTATGTCAATGAGTCATAAACCTCCTAGTTACTGTTATATATCAAAAATTTAAGTTTATTATCCCCGCCACAACGCGATGCGGGGATATTGAAATGCCGTCCTTCCGTGCGTTCGTCCGCCCGTCCATGCGTCTGTCCGCCTTGTAAGCGCTCTACCAAGTTTATTTCTCATTGGACTTGGATAATATTTATACAGTAGCTGAAGTTCAAGAACGTCTCAAGGGAGTTCGAAGGTGAGTCTTGGTCGAATATTTTTAGGAGTTATGCCATTTTTTAACTTTGAAATCGACAAAATATCCTTGTAAGCGCTCTAGAAAATTTATTTCTTAATGGATTTAGATAAAATTCATATAGTAGCTTAAGTTCAGTAATGTCTCAAGGAAGTTCGAAGATGATTCCTTGTCAAATATTTTTGTACGAGTTATGTCCCTTTTTAACATTGAAAATCGACAAAATATCCTTGTAAGCGCTCTAGCAAATTCATTTCTCAATGAACTTCGGTAAAATTTATACAGTAGCTTAAGTTCAAAAATGTCTCAAGGGAGTTCGAAGATGAGCCCTGGTCGAATATTTTTGTAGGAGTTATGCCCCATTTTAACTTTGAAAATCTTTAAAATATCTATGTAATAACTCTAGCAAATTTAATTCTCAATGGATTCGGAAAAAAATTATACAGTAGCTTTAGTTTAAGAATGTCTCACAGGAGTCCAAAGATTAGTCCTGATCAAATATTTTTGTGGGAGTTATGCCCGTTTTTAACTTTGATTGACAAATATCCTTGTAAGCGCTATAGCAATTTATTAATCATATACATTAGTCTTAGTTAAAGGATACCCCAAGAGAGTTCAAAGATTAGTCATTGTTGAATTTTTTGTAGGAGTTATGCCCCTTCTAACTTTGAAAATCTATAAATATGCAGGGTTTCAAATTCCTGGAGCGGCGGGGATATATGACTACGTGTAGCCCTTGTTTAAAGGTTATTTCACCCCAATTACACATTTTTTACTATACAATTTGGTTTATTATATGAAGGAGTCGAAATTTTTGTCAAGGCACTATACGAATTGGGGTGTTTGCAAAATGCTAGCGGCACTCAAGTCTGTACCCATTTCGGCCAGAAGTGACTCCCAATGACCGACGTACTCTTTCGAATAATGAAGCTTCCCGACACTTCTACTTTCTGAATTTGGCTTTCCTATTTAGATCCTTTTGGTAATTTGTTCTCTATCAGGTTTTACACATATTTCGATTCATGGATTTCCAAATATTTTGATTTGATCTGCACTGATGAGACATAAGTTGTCGAAATGTGCATATGCAGAGTAACCTCGGTATTTTATTATTTGAAATGTACTCTAAATTTATGCATATACATGTTAAGGGGTCTAAATAAATTTTCTAATCAGCGATGTTCATAACCATTTAAATTCATTTCAATAGTCCAAAAACCACAAGATTATAGTTTTATTCTTGTTGTTCAAGATGATTGATTCATATGTGAAAGAGAACGTCATAGTTTACATTGTACAAACAACAGGTAAAATAAAGAATTGAAAATACTTATGTGTTGGATGCAAATATATATTGTTATGATAGGAGTGATCAAAATCTGAACCAAATGATTAAATAATTTTTCCGGAAAGTAATAAAATATATGGACATGCTCACTTGTTGACGATAACTGATGTAACACGAGTACAAATGAATAAAATGTGCAATTGCATTTGGAAATCCCTTCTTTACACTTTGCTTTAATACTTTTATTTCAACTTTTATGGCCGTATATTGATTGTTGCAAATGCATATACCTTGCAATGAATCAAGACAATGAATAAAAAAATCTTGTAAGGATCTAAGTTTTTGAAGTTTTTGTTTGGCGTTGGTAATAATTTAAAATGGGGTCAAATGTATAAGTACCTTTACTGTGTCTGACTGGAATAGGGAACTAGCCGAGTAGCTTAAATGATGTCATTTTCAAATTTTATCAATTGTTACCATAGCAATGCTTTTAAATTTTTAAGGAATGATTGGTTTGACCATTTATCGCAATTTGAAATTCATTTCAAAGCCAGGATTGGAAAAGAAGCAAATACAAGAAAAAGAACAAGAAACACTTACTACATGTTCATATAACACAAGGGGCACTCTAACGTCTAATGAGCAAAATAGTAAACAGGTAAACAGGCGATGAACTTTCATCGTTTGCTTAGCATGTAGATAATCTTGATAATTAAATGGTAAACAAAGTTACAGAAATGACTACTTATAATTCCACATCGGACATTGACAACCAAGCTAAGCCCAAAACACGAACTAAACTCAATGACAACGATAATCTTTATGGTAATACATGGAACCATTGCTTTCATACTTTTCTATATTCCTAAACTTTTGTTTTTAGCTATGGAGGGGAGAAATCCTTAATTTTGGGAAAAGTTTTCTAACAGCAAAAGAGCCGGTGTCCTTTTTGTATACACAGTTTCATCATTAACAATGTAGTAAATCAATTTATCTTTACTTTTATGGACACTAAGTTAAGACAAGAAGCCGTGTTTCGCTGCTCAAAAACTGACACTGCTCTGAAATAAAAGCATGAATTCAGATGCTTTATAACAGCATTTTTAAATTACCTTTCATAGGAATGGTAGTACATGAAAGCTACCAACAAGATGACGATAATCCTATACTTTTTGAATTTTTCGAATTTTTGGATATTTATTGGGAAAATACTGGTTTATCTGCTTAATATGCAAACTGCCTTGCTGAGTTTGCTTTGCATTTTATAAACTTCGTTGTCGTTGATTCCACACCAATCATAGATTGAAAAAAAATTCACAGAAATGTGATTTCTATGTCAGAAGTAATAAAATTGAAGATATAATGATTGGTTGAAGATCTTGTTTTTAAGAACCATGTGATTAAAAGTTAGACGGGAAACTGCACTCCTAATTTTCATACGTTTAGTATAAGCAAGGTTTGACCATAAATGACTGATACAAAATAAGTAGGTTTAAATGAATTTTAACAGAATGTCCATAACAATGGATTAAACGAAACCATGAAAGCAATAAGGGTTCGTGGGAAAATAATGAGTATAAATGGATAAAAACAGACGAGTCCAAAAATCTGACAGAAATAATATCAAAACACGAGGAGCGAACCGCCTAAGGATAATTTGTGTACTGTGATTAAGTGGCATGGTGTTAAATAACTCTTGTGCTTTATATCATTTGAAATGTGAATGGGGAAAAAGTTTGTTTTGAATGGTTTTATAAAAAATGTAGTAAATTCCGAGAAATGAGCAAATACTCCTTTCATTTCATTTTACAAAATATTTACATCCGTCACCTTAATACGACAAAATAATATAGTCAGACATATTCTGGCTCAATAAACAAAGTAACAAAGTATCCAATTCGATTATTTAAAGAAAAAAACATTTTTACTATATTTTAGCAATAAAGCCAAATCCACTGTACAAAAGTTTACTACTGATACAAAAAATATGTTTCAAAAAATTTCGATACTTTTCTTCAAATATGGCAGCAAAGTCTTGCATCGTCAATTAACTTTACCTCATTATAGAGGTTAGAAGGCATACTTTATTACCGCATGTATCATTTGGTTAGTCAGTCTGTCACACTCAAATATTCTTCTAAAGTACTATAAATAACAATAAAATACTGAAGTTACTGTAAATTTTAGTTTCTGTAAATAGCCATTTCGAATACTTATGAATAGAAATAAAATCAAAACATTTGCATGACCATCAACGAAAATATAATATGTAAAAGCTGATAGAGATCAAATGACCAAAATGAAAAGTAAAAATTAGAAAAGGACAGAGACATGTATGCCAGGGTTACTCCTAAGTTTTAAACATTTTTTTCTAAAATTAGATATCGCAAGTTTCCAAATCAAATTGGTTTTACAATCAGCACCGAAGTACTCACTTTTCGGTTGAAAATACCATCGGGGAGTAACAGTCCACCAGTAGAGGCATCGGCGCAGTAGTAATAAATAACAAATTACCAAAGTTACTGTAGATTTTAGTTTTTCCATATTGCCGTTTTGACAACTTATGTCTAATAAATTAAAGCTTGTTGATATTTTGTTTCAAGATTGATATCAATATGCTGTATTGTAAGATTTTTCTTCTACATCATCTGGCACGCACTTCTTATGTGCTACAATTTGGTATCACTGGAAAGCTTCAAAATAATATTTTTATTCATCTTTGTTATGTAATTCATTCCAATGCTATGTAATTAAAAATATATGTATACATTTATTTACAATTTTTTGCAGGGGAGGGGTGCATTTTTTGTATACGAAGATAATAAAATGGCGAAAAGTGGCAAAACTTGTGGTCATTGTAAAGGATATTGAATCAGCTATAATTTGGTACCAAATTTCAGTACAACTTACTTATTATAGAAAATAAAAAAAAAATAATTATGGATCTAAAACAAAAATACAACATGCGCGGTGTACTATAAAAGTGGCCTTATACTGTCTATGCGTGCAGGTTATGTTTGTGTTAACACTGAAGGACCGAATAAAAATCGGTCTGGTTCGGAGAGGGGAGCTGCATGGAAAGTGATTCAAGCCTACAAACCATAATGTATTTATTAACACTTTTAAACAGACTTACGTTTCATGCTTTCCAATAAGCTGACATATTTATACAAAAAAGATCCAATACAATAAAAAAAAATGTTTCTTTTTATTGCAATCAAATAAAAAGGCGATCGGTATTATAGTAATGTGTCTTTTACAAAAAATACTACTCTAGGAAAAGTATTTCATATCCCGCTTCCACCAGTTATACATAAGTTTGAATGTATATTTTGTTACAGATATCTATACCGGTACTTTACTGGTTGTATTCTAATGCAAAGCGCCATTCTGATTTAAAAAAAATCTCAAAGCACCCTTTAAGATTTCTGCTACAATTTATAAACTACAAACACATAGTACTGTGATATAAGAGAAAATATTAAATAATAAAGAACCTTAGTGAGCAAGCTCACATACCCCACGCCCCCACATATAAGGAAATCCTGCATTATTGAACTCTAAAAGTACCCTATAAGCAATATAATACATGAAAGTTCTTCAATGCGCAATTTTGTCAAAAATGATCAAAAATCGAAATCCGTGTAGCATCCACATCTTTGATGTATGTACAATGATCCTGCAAAATAAAAACTTCCGATATTGAAGACTGTAGGAGGAGTTGTCCGGACAAATGATATACCCTATTAGCAATATTATGCTTAAAACTGACAAAGTTCATCAATGTGTATTTTTGTAAAAAAATTATCAAAAATCAAAATCAAAGTAGCATGCACATCTTTGATATGTGCACAATGATCCTACAAAATATTAACTTCCTATCCGAAAAACTGAAGGAGGAGTTATCCGGACAAATGATGTACCCCCTAAGTGATGACAGAAGGACAGACGGACGGACGGACCAGTCAAAAACTATATACCCTCCGCAACTTCGTTGCGTGTGGTATAATAACAGCTGTATACACAAACTGTATTAACTGCATTCGAATGTCCAAGTTTTTAGTCTTTTCTGGTGCCACTTTCCGGATGATTTGTTAATAAAAAGGAGCACATATCTGAAAAATGCAAAGTATATCAGCATAATATTGCTTATAGGGTACCTAATGTAACTCTTGGTTTTCATGGGAGTTCACACTATGAGTTCTTTAGTTCTTAATGTTATCTTATTATTTCCGTGCATTGTAGCTTTCTCACGTCCTTGTTTTGCCTGTTTTTATTCTGTTTCCGTTTTTGCCATGTGTTTGAACTTCGATTTTTGTGGTCATCGCTTCCCTTGTTCTTTCGGTATTCTACTGCCGTTGTTTTAGAATATATTCATAAAAATTATCTAAACAAACATACAAGTGATTTTAAGAGTTGTGTCTCTTAATCTAGGTCTAACTCAATTCTGAGAGATAGGTTGTCTTAACGGCCATCTGTAGAACTGAAATTTTGCATGTTTTATTATTACTACTCTGTCTCGTGTCTCTTATTTTGGATTATTCATCTTTGAACGTTTCACCTGACCTAGTATTTAATACTTCGTAAGAGGATTTTGCCAATTAAACATATATTTGTTTACGATCCCGCATCCGTGGGATAAATATATAGAATCCACAACAGCATCGAGTGAAAAACGACATTTCTACACTAGAGATATAGTTAAATTTTCAAATTTTTAAACACGAGGCTTGCCGAGCTTTTAAAATGTTTGAAATTTAACTATCGAGAGTGTTACAATGTCGTTTCTCACGAGATACGATTGTGGATTTTCTTTCTCTAATGATTTCAAGGAGATTTTGGACAAAAAGATCAACCCCCTTTTCTGATGATTCGACATAAATGTGTTCTTTGAGAGTGACGTCATCAGGCATGGTCGCCTTTTTTCATGACGTCACAATGCTAGAGTCGGAAAACAGCAAACATAGTTGACGTCATAATTGAACTTCATCCAATCACTAGCCGAAAACAACATTCTCTCTAGAGAGGAGAAACATATTTCTCCAAGTGTTCAGGAAACGTGAAAACAGGACAGATATTAGAGAAAAATGTTTCTTTGCTTGTTTTACCAGGTATTTGTACAGACTTTGTATCATCTACATTTACTTCATTTCCTTTCATTGTTTGTTTATGTATGTATTGTTGTTCGACAAGTAGTAAAGATTCCCGCTCAAATACGTACTAGGGACCGTCTTTAACTTACTATGAGGTATGCGCATAGATCATTGTTGTAGGCCTCATGGTGACTTCAAGATGAAGAGGAACGTTTACAATAAAAACGTTGTTCCTTTGCTTGGTTCTACCATGTACTTGCAGAGACTCAGTCTCATATACATTTACTCCATATCCTTTCATTATTTAGTCGGTGAGGCACGAAAATGGACATTTCGAAAATAAACAATATCAAAAGAGTTAGAAATTTTTTAACACTTATAAATAACTCCCTCCTACAAATACTTGTCCTATTGTGGCGGAAATTTGAGACCATTTTCGTTATTGCTCACCTAGCTTTTTTACATGGTTTGAGTTTTGAACTTCAAAATGTTTCAAGTAAAAAAATTAAAGGACAAAGAGTTAATGCACATGTGACAAAGTCTCCACAAATAAATTGTATAACCAAGCAATGGAACATTGTTGTTGTTCTTCTTCGAGCCACTATGAGGACTTCAACAAAGAGTAATGAGGAAAAGTTGTCAAAAAGGCCATCTGCAAAGGGATGATGCCCCTGCTGATGCATTCTTAGTCACCATCCCAAATGGTATCACCAACCCATACGTTCAGTACATCCATGCTGACCCGAAAACATCATTATTAATGATTAAATATCACACTTCTCTAAAGTCTAGTCTTTTTTTTACCTTTTGGTTATTGATTCTCTGTCAACTTCATCATATGTTCTGAGTTTTGACTTTCGAATATCTTATTTTAATCTTTTATTATTATTTTCATTTGCACTGTAGAAACATAAGTCGTCAAAATAGTAATCTGAAGAAATGAAAATTACTATAATTTCAGCATTTTTTGTCTGTTATTTGTACTTCCTCATCAAATCATAGCGCCTAGCGTTTCACCACATTTCGAGCTCTCTGTCATAAGAATTGTTAGTCTTGTTGAATTTTGAAGTTTCCAGTTTCATAAAATGCACCCGGAAGTCTAATGTTTAAAGAAAAACCAACATTTGAACGTCTCAATCCTCAGATGTCATTTATTGGCGGGAAACGGTTTCGAATTGAAATTTTATCGTGAATTATCGGCGTCACTTGACGAGACTTACAGACCCTATAACTTCAATCCTATCCAGTACTTTCCTACACCAGTTTGATTATTATCCCTCCCAGCGTTTTACTACAATCTTAGTTCTCTATAATAATTAATAATCTTATCCCGTACTTCACCACGCGGGTTTATGATTACCCTCTAAGCGTTTCAATACACTCCGAGCTCTCTGTGATAAGTTCAGTCCTATCCAGTTCTTTACTACATTATTTTGGATTATTATCCCACATACCGTTTCACTACACTCCGACCTCTCTTTAATAACGTCAGTCCTACCCTATACTTCACTACTAGTGATTATTATTACGAATGGTGTTTAACTACACTCTGATGTCTCTGTAATGAGTAGAATCCAACCCGGTATTTACTACAATAGTTTATGATTAAAATCCTTTCCCGTTGTTCGACTACACTCCGAGATGTTTGTAATAACTTCAATCCTATTAAATATTTCACTACACTGGTTTATGAGTATTATAACTCCTAGCTTTAAACTACACTCTGATGTCTCTGTAATGATATACAATCCAACCCGGTATTTACTACACTAGTTTATAATTATAAGCGCGTCTAGCGCTTTACTACACTCTGATCTCCGTAATAAATTATACCTCTCTCTCTTCTTTACTACATTATTTTATGGTTATTATTGAAACTAGCTTTTCACTATTTTCTGAGCTATCTGCGATGAATACCATCCCAATAACTTTACAATCCACGACACTGGTTTAGAATTATTATTCCGCCTTTCGTTGAATGAATTAAGTCGGACCCATTACTTTAATACACTGATTTATGATTATCGTTCAAACTAGCTCTTCAACAACAATCTGGACTGGGTTGCACAAAAGATCATAGACTATTAAACTTTAACATTTTCTACTAATTTAATAGACCATTAACTTTTAATAGTCTTTTAACTTTTGATTGATACTTTAATGCACTGGTTCATGATTAATACTCCCTAAGCATTTCATTACACTCTTAGGTCTCTGTAATGACTTAAACCCCACCCAGTACTAACTGTAGTTTAAGAGTATTATACGGCCTACCGTTTCAGTACACTAGTTTATGATTATAATGCCGCCTAGCATTTCACTACTCTCTGAAGTCACTGTTGTGACATCAATTTAGTCCAGTTGTTTACTGCACTAGTTTATGGATATAATCTCGTCTACTGCTTACTTCACTCTGACCTCTCTGTGATGACTTCAATAGAGTTTAGTACTTTATTACACTAATTTATGATTATATCACGCATGACCTTTCTTTAGTGACATCAATCACACCCAGTACGTTTTTACACTAGTTTATAATTATTATTTCCGAACGGACCACCTCACTCTGAGCTCTTTGTATTGAGTTAAGTCCTACCCAGTATTTTACTACATTAGTTTATTATTATCCTGCCTCTCTGAGCTCTGTAATGACTTCATATCCCCTAGAAATTTACCAATTTTGTTTATGTTTATTGTCAAGCCTAACATTTCACATTATCCCTAATGGCGTTTCAATGTCATAGCTCATAATCATAATCATATCCTGCCTATCTATTTGCTACACTCTGAACTCCCTGTAAAGACTTCAATTCCAACATATTTTGTACTGCAATCGTTAATGAATATTATCCCTCCAAGCATTTCACTACAATTTCAACTCTCTGTTATGAATCCAATCCAACCTGGTTGCTTACTTAGTGCTTTACTGCACTTGTTTATGATTATTATTCGTCCTAGCGTTTCACTAAACTCTGAGTTCTATGTTATGAATACAATCCAACCCGGGAGTTCACTGCTTTAGTTCATAATTATTGACCCTGCTAGCGTTTCACTACTTTCCGGGCTCTCTGCGTTAACTTAAATCGTATCCAGTACTTTACTACACTTTTTTATGATTATAATGCGGCCTAGCGTTTCACTATACTCTGAGTTCTATATTATGAATACAATCTAATCCGGGAGTTTACTGCTTTAGTTCATAATTATTGACCCTGCTAGCGTTTCACCACATTCCGGGCTCTCTGCGATAACTTAAATCTTATCCAGTACTTTACTACACTTGTTTATGATTATTATTCGGCCTAGCGTTTCACTATACTCTGAGTTCTATATTATGAATACAATCCAACCACGGAGATTACTGCTTTACATCATAATAATTGACCCTGCTAGCGTTTCACCACATTCCGGGCTCTCTGCGATAACTTAAATCTTATCCAGTACTTTACTACATTTGTTTCTGATTATTATTCGGCCTAGCGTTTCACTAAACTCTGAGTTCTATGTTATGAAAACAATCAAACCCGGGAGTTTACTGCTTTAGTTCATAATAATTGACCCTGCTAGCGTTTCACTACATTTCGGGCTCTCTTCGATAACTTAAATCTTATCCAATACTTTACTACACTTGTTTATGATTATTATTCGGCCTAGCGATTCACTACACTCTAAGCTCGTTGTTCCATTGCACTATGAGCTCTCTGTAATGACTTCAATTAGTAGATTTTTTCTAACGCTTGCTACATTGGTATGTTTCAGCTTAATTACTGCTATACTGATTTTATTTAATCCTGCGCTCATTCACACTTTTTGGTAATTTAACTGTTGTTATTTATCCTGATTCTGCCTAAAATTATCCTTTATTTAAATTTTAAATTGTGTTTTTTGTCGAGTGTATCAAAATATTTAAGGAGGGAGGCTTATAAACTATTGATACTTTCAAATTTTGGCAATTATTTTTGTAATTTTCGAAATGTAATCCAGACCACCTGTTTTAAGTGCACACATCTCACTATTTTATAACGCCAAGTTTTCTTACATTCGACTTGATGAGTGCCCTGTGTTTGTCTATATGTTGTAGTTGTCCACTAGCTTAAGACACTAGTGCTTTTGTCGGGCAAAGGATGACAGTGATTGTAAGAGCACTTTGCCAGTTTAATTGATGTTTGTTGACAATCTGGCACCCATGACCAAGAGAGACATGGATGTAGCGTTGTTCGACAATTAGCAAAGAATTCCGCTTAAACCGGTGCTAGGGCCGTCTTGAACTTACTTTGAGGTATGAGCAAAGCTCATTGTTGAAGGCCTCATGGTGACTTCAAGATGAAGAACAACAATAAAAGCGTTGTTCCTTTGCTTGTTTTTTACCATGTATTTGTAGAGACTTTGTCTCATGTGCATTTACTCCATATCCTTTTATTCACCAATTATGTTCAGTGACATAATTGTTAGAAATCACTTGTAAGTTTTTATCATTTTTATAAACAAATTCTAAGTTTTTTAGTAACATGGATGATTCTATTCTTTTGCACATTAGTGCTTAAAAAGCATCGACAAAACCGAACGTTTCAAACGCCTTACTGATCTAAACTGTTATCTCCCTTAGTCAAAGTCCACTACCTTAATAAGACAACCAAGACGTTGAAGATGACTTAAACATAAATAAACTCACGTGTTTAGCATAATACATCTAAAATATCACATCCTTGTAAGACATGGGTGGTATGTTCCTAAATTTAATTCTTTGGTTGGACTCGAAGTCATTTCCAGATAACAATTCTTGTATCTGACTTTCAATATGACTTTCGGTTATGTTTTGCTTCATAAAAATAGATACAAAGCAAAAGATAAATAATGAAATAAGACATGGATATCAATACCACTGACTTAAATATAACACTGGAAAGGATACAATTGAACCTTATTTTTTATATGCAAATCTACTCAAGTACGTGTGGCGCATTCGCAGTCTATTTTGAATCTCAGCAGACCTATCAAAATGAAATACAATACACAAATTTCATAAAGCGGAGTCTATTTCGTTTAGAAAAAAGTCTATTTTGTATCAGAATGAGCTTTTCCTGGATTTCGATTGTAAAAATTTAGTTTACTAAAATTTTAGTGAAATATCTAATCGCGGAAAATCTCATTCTGAATTAAAATAAACGTTTTCTAAACCAAATAGACTCCGTTATAAGTAATTTTTAAAGATATCTTAATGCAAATCGAGCCTATTATAAATACAAGCCGGGAGTTTTCTTATTTGAAGATATTCTGTAGGTCTTAACCTACATTTTAAAAAAATAATAAAATGATATGTCATCGATCATCTTTTCTTTTTATCAGGCTTCTGAAAGTCGGACAAAATTCAGCACTTTTCAGCAACATTTTCAAAGAACATAGAGGGAATTAAGAGAACAAGGTTATTGTTAAGCTTTCAAAGAAAATAAATATCAGATAGATGTATTTAGTATTTTGATATTTAAGAGTAATGCACCTAAGCTATCTGTTGAGCCGAAAAAAATTATCAAAACTTGAGTTTTGTACTATGAGCGAGCCAATCGAATGTGCTATGTGTTAGTGTCGGACGAGGGCATCATTCATTTGCCTGTCCTGATGTCACTGTATTTTTTGAGAGTTCAAACTATCAGTGCTTTAGTTTTAATTGTTGTATTTGTAGTGTTTGTGTGTTTTGTCGGTGTGTAGTGTCTTTGGTCTTCCGTCTTCTGGTGTTCCTGCTTTTGCCTTGTCTCTGGACTTTTATTTATGTAATCTTGCTTTTTGTTCCTTCGGTATTCTACTGCCGTTGTTCAGTCCATATAGTTATCTCTTTGACTGTGTATTTAGCTATATAAGTAACCTTTTCATCATTATTTTATTTCTTGCTAATATTTTGGCAGTTTAAGTCTACATTGCTTGTTAAACTATTGATCAAAAGAGGCAGAAGCATTGTCTAAGACATGCCCGGAGATAGAAATGGAATTTTAATATTGTCCCTTCTGTAATGACCCAGTATTTGACAAACTTACCCGAACAGAAAAGCCCTACCGTTTCCTTTTTTCCATTTTGTTGTAATTAAATGATCGTGCTATATACGTTATTCATTTTATATTCTCAAAGAGACATACGACCTTTTAAGACTTTTAGAAGAATGGCCGAAATTGAATTTTATCCTTAACTGGTAACATCAATATTTCAAAAACGATATAAATTGTTACTTACGTCTCTGATAATATCACTACCTAGAAACATTCTCGTAGAGATTTGATACATGATGACTGCAGTGGCAATGGTTCCAACAACTGAGGCACAAACCGTGTACATTATTCCTGAATCAATTTTTAAGAAGTATTTTACTACTAAATGTTGCACCGATAAGGTATATTTCAAAAATGATTTTATATTTCGTATCGTTTGTGCTATCAGCTCAACATTTGTGACTACTGTCTCAAATGGAAGCAGTCATTTTGTATATCGATTTCACGAGTATTTCGACTAATGTGTCCATTTCACTGGATTTAGGATTGAAGGTTTCACGAGTGTAACTTTTACGAAACATATTAATCATATGTGTTAATTAAAAAAAAAATACCGGAGTAACTGTGAATTTAGTTTCTGCATATGCTCATTCCGACAACTTATGTCTCTTCAGTGCAGATCAAATCTAAACATGTGAAAATCAATAAACCGAAATATGTGTAAAAGCTGATAGAGAACAAATGACCAATCGGATCTAAAAACAGAACAAGCCAAAACCAGTTAAGGATAGGGTTATGCAAGATGGGGCTGCTCCTTAAGTTTTAACAAAATTTCCCTAAAATACAAAAATACCAAAGTTGCAAAAATGAACAGTAAATTTAGTTATGCTGTACACGTGTTTCAAGGAGTAGCCTCTCATCAGCAGCATTGAAATTAAAAATCAAGTAAGCGCTTTACCAGACGTTAGTTGACTGCTTTTTTTACAATAACTTTAATTATAATCAGGAGATAGGTACAAAATTGGTTATGCATGTGAAATACGTCTGTTTATCAAATTTTGAATGACTGACATCACACAAACCATGAATGAATACGAAAACATCGTCTTCGTTTGGAATTCAAAACATTACGGGTTATAACTCCGCTATACAAATAAAACTATAAATGCCTTTACGGAACAACATTTTTCGACCTTCACAGCCAATGGACATCGAAAAGTGTTGTCTTCCTTTGAGGGGCATAACTGTACATTAACATTATAATTATATCACTACTTTCAAGATGAAGAAGAACAACAAAAGTGTTGTTCCATTGCTTGATAGCTGATGTCCTCCTGGCCATCACTTCAATTATTCCACCTTATTCGCATCTTTAAATGTACCTAGAAATAAATTTCTTTTGAAATGGGACAAAGTTGAAATTTTTACAAATTGTAAAACTTACACACAGTCTTTATGACATAATCTGGGTGAGCACCTCCTATTTCAGAAGTTGATTTGATTGATTCTTGGGGCTTTCTATAGCAAAACACAGACTTCCCCATTACATTACAAGAGGGTATCCATCTTTTACCCGCTACTCTTTCTGAACTAAAAAGATTTTCATGAGACTTGTTTGCGACATCATGTAAATGTTCATCTTCTTTTTAGAATTTGTTTTATTTCAACTGGAGAGGTTGGGAATATACATCAGTGAGCGTTGCTCACAGTTCTTCGGGTTTTTGTATTAAGTTCACTGCGACCATGCATTCTGTTATAAAGTTTTTATAGCACATGATTATTGTATGTTCTCAGATTCTTAATTTACCTGGTGTATCCATGGCTTGAAATAATGTAGACCCAATTGTCAATCGCTTCTGTAGGCCAATTTTACGCGTTTTAAGACACACACACACACACACACACACACACACACACACACAAGAGGAAAATATTAACTTGCCATTAGGATGACACAAAAATACAAAACAAATACTCAGTTTCTGCAGGTACACTTCAAATTTAACTGTTTATCAAGTAATTCATACAAGGTTGATGTCTCAATGTAAATAATCTCATCACCTATTTTTTTTTAAATTTCATATAAGTAAAATAAGTAAAGATTTGAATTTTTTTGTTTTTCCTCTGACTACCCCAGTGAGATTCCTTCAACCATTCTTTGGAAAACGCATAATAACTGTGTTCATGCTGAGAAGAGTCATTATCTTTTATACCTTTTGCATCGATTATTATTCAACCGGACATCGACAAATTTCCTGCCAAGGAACATTTTTGTAAAATTTCAAAATGCCAACTTCGGTACGGGTTTTCAATTATTTTGATTCATGTTGCACTGACCAGAGGTTATTTATTCGAATGGAATCCTACCCACAACATTAAAATTTTTAAAGCAGTTTTCTGTGTTACCCAAAGTGTTTTGTTAAGGTGGCTAAAATTTTTGAATTTGTGTTAGATTTCGGAACTTCTCAGGTTTTTTCCAATTCAAAACATTACATTTTATGACTCTGTGTATACAAATACACATATTTTCTATAGAACGTTAAACAAAGATAAAACTTAATTTGCGAGCAAATATCCCATGTCCCTTCCGAAACAATCAATTCGATGATTCCACCTTATTCCCAGGCTCAAAATCTACCTAGAAATACTTTTCGTTGAATTAGAACAAAGTTGAAATTTTGAAGTCTTTTGGCGGCCATTTGAAACATTTTTTAACCTTTTGGACAAACTTCAGATGGTGGTGCAACTATATGCCAAGTTTGCAATCATTTGGTTAAGCAATTTAAAAAAAATCAATCGGACAAAAATTATTGGAATAAAAATAAAAAAAAAGGATTATAATCAGTAGAAACATAAATAGCAACATGTCACCAGACCTCGTCCTGGGTGACATTATAAAATCAAATAGTTGATGCACAATGGAACAACGGCAGTAGAAATCCGAAGGAACAAGGGAAGCGCTGACTACAAAAATCGAAGTCTTAAGACATGGCAAAAACGGTAACAGAGAAAAACAAAGACAAAACAAGGAAGTGAGACAGCTTCAATGCACGGAAATAAAAAGATAACATTTAGAACAAAGGCACTCATAGTGTGCACTCCCATGAAAACCGGGAGTTACCAGGAAATATGCTCTGAACATTCTGATAAAATTTCAGCGGTCTGGCAGGAGTTGTCGCTACAAAATTAGTACTTCATGTTTTTCTATTGGAAACCGGTATTATGCTTTGAAGATTCTGAACAAATGTCATGGTATTTCTTTGAGTAGTCTAGAAGGTATTATTGCCACATCATGTGTACCCCTATGGCGGATAAACTATCGAACAATTTAGAATCTAAAATAGCTGGTGCACAATGACAATATGCACGGAACATTCGTCAAAAGCTCCGGTGTACCTAAATCAGCGGTCTAGTAAGGGTTGTTACCGCAAAATTAAAATAGGTGCCCTTATTAGGAATAAGTCAAGGTATATTATTTCGTTGGAAAAATCCCCCCCCCCAAAAAAAAACTAAATTTTAAAAGCTTGTAAAAAATCACTAGATTTGGCTTTATGCATCGGAAATTCTGATAAATTTTCATTGTTTTCTATTACGGGGTCTAGGAGGAGTTGTTGCCACAAAAAATGTACCCCAATGGTGGACAGACACACAAACAGAACACAGACGGATGAACAAACGGACACCATGATCACTATATACGGAATATAAAAATTAAAAAAAACCGAATGCCAAAATACTTAATACTGTGAAAGTATAAGATAGGGTTTGGATCCAAGAAAACGAGTTTAACCCCACCGCAATTTTTGCGCCTGTCCCAAGTCAGGAATATCTTGGTCATTGCCTTGTCCTTGTCTTCTTATAAAATTTTAGTTTCTTGATATTTGGGTCATTGGATGTGGTTTGTTTCCATTGATTTATTCAC
>MJUU01027473.1:22327-32621 GCA_002080025.1 Modiolus philippinarum
TGTTATTGCAAAATATAATATTGTGTTAGCTGTTACTGGGTAGTTTTGTGTTAGCTGTTATGATGAATATTCAGTTCACTGTTAGCTGTTATTGAACAGTTCAGTTTGTTATTACAAAGAAATGCCCAAAAATTTTCGAGCCTCGCTCCGCTCGGCGATTTTCCCTTTCATTTCTAAATTGGAATTCCCCACTTTCAACACCCTGCTGCATTACTATATAGCCGTTGCCTACAACTGTATAAGTTGTTAGTCTACATTTCAACTATTCACTCAGTCGATTTTGTAATTCAACTTTTTATTTGCTGTGGTTAATTTGACCAGCTTTTTCTTTAAAGTTCAATTTGAAATAAATTGACTGATTGATTAGTTATAGTTTAACGTTCATTGAGCAATATTTCAGCTATATCAGGACAAGAACAAGTTAATCAAAGTTAATTAAAAAAATATAAGTAAGAGAAGAAAGAAGCAATTATGGAAGAGACGAGTTTTTATTGCCACTGGAAAAGGGGAGAAATGGGTAGGGACGGGAAATTTAGCCTTCTATACGAGTCCCAGAGACTCTGCTCTCTTTAGACAATATAGAAGGGGTCTTTATACTGCATGGAGCGTTGCATTTCTCCACACAATTTGGCTACAATGGTTNTATGACCTGACTGCCCTGCATAGACAGGGCATTCCCTTATCCACCAACTGGGGACGCGCCCGGCAGCTCTGTAGCCGGGCCCCTGAAAACCGATTCAGGTGCCGGGAATTTGAAATAAATAAACTCCCATCACAACATACAGTTTTTAACCTCAAGACTTGACACGTTTTTCTTAGAATTTATATACTTGTTGCCCTTTTTTATATATTATACTTTTACGGTGTTTTGGGACTTTTTTGCTCAAATTCCAAGTTAGGATTAGCTTGATTAACCAGATGTAGACGAAGAAGTCATACAGTCGTAGACAGCAGCTATATGATTTTAAAAAAAAACAGTCAAATACTGAACTATAGACCATACGAATGACTAATAATTCATCTCTAAGACAAGAGTTGGGATTGAAAAACACTCACACAAGAAGTGAAATTGAATACCGATAGCTACATGATGAGAAAAGAAAATTTGATCAATGAAAATTCACACATACTGATTTTTGATTGATTGATTGAATAGTTTAACGTCTACTGAGCAATATTCCAGCTATATCAAGACGAGAATAAGTTTGTTAATAAATAATTACTTTGGGGTAGGAAAGGGTCATGGGACGGGAAATTCTAACTGCCCTTGGAAAAGTAGGGTGAAATCGAAATGGGCGGCATACCTGTCAACCTCTGAAAGACCCAAGTAGGGAGATCTCCCTACCAAAATTTTCACAAGTAGGGAGATCTCCCTACCAAAATTTTTCTCAAGTAGGGAGATTTGGGTAAGAGGTTTTCGCGACATATATTTAGGCCTATTTTAACAGAATTTAGTCTAGTTGACATTAAAATGTATTTATATACTCAGATAAGGTACTATGCTCCAACACTTGTTCATTTAATGTGTTTTTACTATATATATATTTCCTACATACAGGTTTGCTAAAACATCAATAGAGTGTAGTAGCCTTATCTTTTGTGAATTCAGGTTTTTGCTCTTCTTTCAACACTTGACTGGGTCTAAGCTTGAAATTTTAATAAACCTTTCAGAGCCCAAGCCGTTGGGCGGGGAATTTAGCCTTGTAGCCGATCGCCTACGGACCACTTAAAAAGAGTTTGCTTCAAGGGTTCTTTAACGTGCAGGAAGCGTGGCATTTCTTCCAACACGTGAACCTGAGTTTACATCCCATCCGAATGATGGGTTGTGTATTTATTCATCCCGCACAAACGCGGACTAGGTCCTATTTCTATATCCCGGGGTTCCCTCGGGGCCAGCCCGTTTAGGAGGGGTCATACCCCGCAAGCCGGAGATACTAGGTCCTATTTCTATATCCCGGGGTTCCCTCGGGGGTACTGATTTTTGAAAGTTGTTCGAATCTTCGATTCTTGACAACTGAAAAAACATGTTGATAAAACACAAAGCAGTAGGACAATGTAATACATATTCAACTGCGCATTTCATTCTTAGCAAAACTAAGACAATACTTCTTGTGGCATTAGAATTTGTCAGTTCTGAGATAAGACTCAATGATTTTATTCACGAAAAGATTTAGACTTCATGCGAGCTGTTACTACTAGAGGGGGTAGAACTGTAAAAGTGTCTGAAAAATTCAACTAGCCTAATCCAAGACATTTAAAAAAGGTTTAGGGCTATTGTATTTTTCGCCTTGTACAGTGATAATGAGTAACAAATAAAGTACTTTTTATGTCACTTATCGGCAATAGCCGGAGGGGACTTAAGGTTTGCGCTCTGTCCGTCCGTCTGTCCGTCTGTCAGCCCCTCATCAGTTTTCCGCACTTTTTTTCTAAACCCTTAGAGGTATTGATACGATAATTTGTATGTGAGTCTACCTTAGTGAGTTACAGACAAAGTTTTGGTCCCTGTCCACTGATTTTTTGACAGAGTAATGGGCCTTGGACTTTGAATATTTTAGTAAAATGTCAGTTTTCCGCATTTTTTTCTAAAGTATCGCAGGTATTGATCTAATATGTTTTGTACGCGAGTCTACCTTAATGAGTTACAGACCAAGATAAAGTTTGGTTTGGGTCCACTGATATTTGGCAGAGTTGTGGGCCTTGGACTTTGATAAAAATTGTAGTAAAATATCAGTTTTCCGCATTTATTTTCTAAAGCGTTGCAGGTATTGATCTGATATTTTGTATGTGAGTCTACCTTTATGAGTTACAGACCAAGTTAAAGTTTGGTTCCGGTTCACTAATTTTTGACAGAGTTATGGGCCTTGGACTTAGAAAACATATTTTACTTTTTGCTAGTGTAATAAAGCCTTGTCCTAATGGTAGGGGACTTGGTGTTGCCTTGCAATACGATCCACACTTTTTGGTAATGAAGTCAATGAACATGTTTATGATGAACAATGATGGCCTATGAATGTATATATTCTCCACAAGAAAGTTTTATTGAATAAGATGACTATTATCCAAGTTTTACATTTTATGTTAGCTGTTATTGACTTGATATACACTGTTAGCTGTAATTGACTTGATATACACTGTTAGCTGTTATCACTTATTTGAATTATCTGTTATCTGTTATTGGAAAAATCAATCTGCTGTTATTGTCCGTTTGATTTCTATAGACCCACCATAAAAAATTAATAAAAAATCGAAATTTAATTTTTTCACATTTTTCTCTTCATATATCTTTTGAATTCACTCATACGAACTCAGACTATTAGTTTCAGAATTTTTTCTCCTATAATTAAAAAGATGCCCATTAGCTGCCTATGTTAATTTATTTTTCTATTCATGATTTTCACAGAGGGAGTTAATGTACAAGAACCAATGGCCCTTCCTGTGTAAACAAAAATAAAAACATGTGGCATTTATGTAAATATCAAAGAACATGTGACTAGCGATTTAAATATTATACATGTTTCAATAGGTAAACAATGAATAGAGATGTCCATTTAGTATGAAATCTATATTTAGACTTGTCACAGATTACTGACAGTGGAAATAAAAATCAATAGTAATTCTATAATGAAAGAATATAAGTTTTAGCATAAATTTATGTAAACTTGTCTTTAATTATAAGGTGAAACCCTTGAATTTTAACACATTTCTTAGTTTCAACTGAATGTTGAATTGTCCTTTCACTAAATACTTATAAAGTTTTACATTAAAACAACCACAAGCGAAAGAAAATTTATATGTGCACTAAATAAACTAAATTCAGTCAAATACATTTAATATTCATTTATTTATCCACTATTTCTGAAACGTTTTGAAATTTATTTACTTGAAAAATCTTATAAGTATTTATGTATAAGGCACTTCTACCTTTTAAATATTTTGAAAAAAGCATGCGAATCAAGCCCAATTCATGCTCCAGTTAAGGTGCTGTGTTTCTAGTTTATTTTTTTTTCAACCATACTTCATGTCCCTTTCAAAAATATATGAAAAAAAAACAGTTTCACTTATAATTAAACACAACATGCTAAAAGTTCAAATCTTTCATTATAGAATTACTATTGATTTTAGTTTCCACTGTCAGTAATCTGTGACAAGTCTAAATATAGATTTCATACTGAAATGGACATCTCTATTCATTGTTTACCTATTGAAACATGTATAATATTTAAATGGTTAGTCACATGTTCTTTGAAATTTACATAAATGCCACATGTTTTTATTTTTGTTTACACAGGAAGGGCCATTGGTTCTTGTACATTAACTCCCTCTGTGAAAATCACGAATAGAAAAATAGATTAACATAGGCAGCTAATGGGCATCTTTTTTATTATGGGAGAAAAAATTCTGAAACTAATAGTCAGAGTTCGTATGAGTGAATTCAAAAGATATATAGAGAGAAAAATGTGAAAAAATTAGATTTCGATTTTTTATTAATTTTTAATGGTGGGTCTATAGAAATCAAACGGACAATACTCGTTACAAAAAAATATCGAAATAGGAAGACAAATCCAGTACTAAGGACATCCACCGAGTGCCATACACGGAATGAAGCCGTAGTATTTTTGAGGGGTTAGAATTTTGATAAAGCAAGAGATTTCTATTAATCGCTAAAGTATGTTTTACTTCCTTTAGATAATGGAAATTCTCTTCTGCTAACTTTAATATTGCATATTTCGGCACCGGATTTTGCATGGTTGTGTAGAAATATTACACACTTCTGGAACCACTTTTAATTGATGGTTTCCAATACATGTTGAAAGAAAAAACACTTTTTAAAATTGCTCCATGCTTTCAAATGGGTGATATTTTCCGCGTACAATTATCGACTAGACTGGACCATTCTGAAATAGTTAAAGGCAGGTATATCTTTAAGTCAGATACTTTGGCTTTTTCCATATGTTTCTACCCCCTTTTGATTTAAGAAAAAAACATACCCTTAAATGATATAATTCAACAAAATACTTAGAAATTTAATTGAAAACTGCATGCATTAAACCCAAAAGAAATATTTGAAATAAATTGTTAATGTATTGTTAATTTCTATTCGGTGTTTACAAACAAAAAGTCCGTGGATAACAATTGTTAACCCCGAACGAGTACACCTTGTTATTATTAGGTAGGTCAACTCGGGTCATCTAATTCATCAAGTTACTTGGTCGCCCTTACAACACTTAGAACTTTTCACCTGTTTGAAAAAAAATGTGAAAATGCACACGACTGCAGACTTTTGTGCATGTCGTAAACGGCGAATTCAACGTTTTTGAGTTATGTATGATCTTTCTCGATATACATACCAAATATGATAAAGATCAATTTTTAAATAAAGCTGAAATCTAGAGATTTCCATTATCTAAAGGAAGTGAAATTTTCATGTCAGACAGGTTTGACTTTTGGACTGGTGAATACCCTCGGGGACCTCTGGTCCACCAGCAGTGGCATCGGTCCAGTGGTTTCAAAATACAAAAAATACCGAACTTGCATATTAAACAGTAAATTTAGTTATGCTGTACACGTGTTTCAAGGAGTAACCTCTCATCGGCAACCTGATCTGTAACCTAGTTGTAAAGATTGGATGTGAAAGTAAGGTTATTTTCATTTAAATCGCCAAGAGTTGGACAAGTTTGCGTATCGTATCATTTGGGTTATATACACGCGAAGGATGGACATAGAGGAACGTTGCCGTCAAGAATAAGAGAAATGAGAAATAACTAATAGTAAAATTAAAATCATTTGTTTTCTCATTTTGTATACCTTTTGCATGTATTATGGGAGTGGGAGAGGGCTTGTATAGGCTTTGCCTGTTGCCCACTCTTTTTCTTTAATTAATAAAATAAGTTTAAAATAAAAAAATAAAATAATAAATATCATCAGACAATATAAACTGTAATGAAAAATCAAATTTTAAACTTCCCGAAGGGTTTGGTAAAGAATCATAATATATTTCAGTAGACATCGGCAGTATCAGTGAGAGGCCTGTATCTGTGTAAAATCTCCAGGTTCCTAGATCACTAAGGAAATTTAACGGATTTCAGAAGAATACCTTGTCGATGTCCTCTATAACCGAATTTATTTTACGCATGTGAAATAAATTTCATTATTACAGCGAAGGAAGGTGTGTTGCTTTCCTGCAATTCTATTGGGCGTTCAATTATAACGCGATAAACAACGGCCGTTCTCACTTTGTGCGGAAACTTTCGACAGCTTGTGTAAGTTAGATAATTGACTTCTTGGTAATATTTAATATATGTGAATATTTGATAAATTACAAATTTACCCGCCCTCCACAAATCCCGTTTTTTAAATTTATATTTATGCATTCATATATTGAAATATTTGAAAGATACTGCTGCGTGTAGATTTATATTTGTAGGTATGTAGTATATTGCCACCTGTTGCAGTGTATGTACCAGTATTGGATCCGTAGGTGTTCTTAGATGAATTCTTCAACTCTTCGTATATGGGTACTACAGCTTATGGATAGTAAACGGAATAAGAAAGTGCGTCACGGTATTTCCAAGATAGGCACAGGTCGCCTTACGCGCACAAATTACGTGTATATTGTGGTTCTTGAATTTACAGTTTTCAGTGACAATTTGACAACTTTAACAAAATATAAGTTAAATGCGCCCCTGTTCTAAGGGTGCTCTCACCACTGATCGAAATTGGAATGGATGGATTCTTGTTTTATGACATTTAATGTCACCGCTGTTCACAGGGTGGCTTAGTGAACTAATTTGCAGTTAATATCGCCGCTGTTCACAGGGTGGTGTTAAATTAATTCAATAGAACTTAATTGAATAATTGAATATTATTACCGTGACAAAATTCATGCCAATTAAATATATAAAATATTTCTGATTTTGTATTCCTTCACTAGTCTGTAATAACATAAAGAACGTTATTTGCGTCCCAGTGTTTCTAGATTTCAATCAGATTCTGGCATTTTTTAACAACAAATCCATGAAAACGAGTATTGCATATACCCTAAGTAAGCTGTTTCGAGTACCGCAATATATAGATATCAAATGTTCATATCTATTATGGAACTTCTTAAATGTATTCAACAATTTATGAAATCTGTAATCCTGTTATAAAAGTTTAGATGTGATAGTAAGGTAACATTCATTAAAATCGTTAAGAGTAGAACAGTTGAGAAATATACACCCCGTAGGATGGAGCTAGGGGAACGTCACCGTCTAGAAAAGGGAATTTAGTGAAAGTGAAACCAAAATCATCCATTTTAAATTAAGTTTTTACTTTTCTAGAGCCAATGATGATAGTAAGATCCAGAAAAGGGCAGTATTTGGAAATATTGATAGCTTTAGTTAGTTTCAGTTCTTGTGGGTAAATAATGTCTTCATAGTCTTTAAACTGGGATTGTTAATAGTAAGAATATCATGAATAAACCTGGTATTATCGTTGAAAAAAGAATTAAGTGTATCACTGTATTGTATGGATCCATTTTGAAGTTTTTAATGAAGTTCCATTAAAATATCTGCAATGAGAGGTGCACAATTTGTACCCATGGGAATACCAAAGACATATTCATTAAAAGAGTTGCCAAAACGAACCAAAAGGTTGTCCAGCAAAAGAAAAATTGCCTTAATCATGATCACATGTTCAGGAACAATGCTTTTTATAAGTAATTAGAGATGGTTACAACAAATGAAATGCAGGTCAGGAAATTTAAATTACGATTTAATAAATTTTATTTGGAGAAAAATATCGAACAGATGACACCGTAGAAATTAAAATTTCAAATTTTCATGTTTGAAGAAATGATGACTCACCTGAATTCTCACCTTTATTTCACCGACTGTTGAACAAGGATCACAGTACAGTCTGGCCTTGTGATTTGCAAAATTCAAAATACAGAAAAAAAATAAATGAGTGAAACAAATAAGACAATTAAGTAACACACACACACACACACACGTACTCCATATCCTTTCGTAAAATACTGGGTAAATCCAATAAAACTCAATATATCAAAGATTATGACCCTTGTGAAAATAATCAAATTTCCAAAAGATGTCGCATTTCATGAAATTACTTTTAATGATAGGTCTTAATTACTATCCTTGTACAATTTGAATCCCAATTTTGTTACACAAAGTATTCTAAACACAACTTTAATTAAAACTAAATTGCATCAACAAAATGTTTATAGCGATCATGATCGACCATGTGTTCATATACTGAACATCAAAAATATAAAAAAGGCGTTGTGCCTACTCTGTTAAACAAAGAGGGTGATCAAGAACAACAAGAATTTAAGATGTCGAAATAAGCTAGAGATTGACTTTTAATATTCCTAAACAAATTTCGTCCTAAATTGTTTCTAAAATGAAAATAATTAAATGTCAGACCATGGCCATTATTGAATGTCAGCTTAATTATTTACAATATATATATATAATTGATATTTTTTTAATACAGGCTGACCTCGTCACATTTTTGAGAGAAAGCTACACTTTCAGCTATCTGTTCAGCGATAGCAAAATGGCTGGATTTCTGGGTTTACTTTTAGATACATTAGTATATACATCAAGCATGCAAGGTAGGATTTTAAGTTTGTGAAAGGGTAATAACCAAAATACTGAAAAAAAAACAAAACAAAACAAGGTCAGCGGCAAAACCACTGCCGTAATGATCCTGACTCGATACAGGCATTTCGGTAGACTGAACGCGCCACACCTCACTTTCCGGTAATGCTCCCTCTCCGGTAATGTTCGGTAGCAACTGAAACGTCGTAGTCAGTGAAAAAAATGTTCATCCAAGTACGTAAAATGGGTTATGTAGATGTTATATCACGACATTTTCAGTTTTTAGAATCAATTATTTTTTTCTGACATAGAATTCTTCATTTTATTGAACAGTAGATTCCGAAGAGCGAAATATAGGTGATTACATAAAGTCCATACAAGCATCACAAAAAAGGATGAATTAAGGATCACCACTCATTTACAGTTTATATGTAAAAACAAACTTTTAGCACTCATAGTGTGAACTCTCATAAAACAGAGGATGACAACAGTTGTCCCGGAAGGGTAAGCATGTCATGCTTCATACACGGCACGTGTCACACCGTCAGTGAGTCAAAATGCAAAAGACCTTTGAACCTATCTTTAAATAAATTAAACCTATCTTCAATTTTATGAAGATAGGTATAATTATTTGAATATATGTTAATTTGACGTTCCATACAAATCCGACGTGAAAACTAGTTGAAAATGTTCGTGACGCCGATTTTTTTCTTTTTTTTCAATTCAACATATTTATTCATTAATCACCTGTGACAAATATCTTCGAAATAACTAAATATAGAACTTACTACGAAAGCAATGCTCGAACATATAATAGTGTCGAAACGTTGCCAAGAATCTACGACGACCTTAAATTATGATAAATTGTAAATAAATGATAATTAAACAAAGAAAAAATATATTTTTTCGTTTTTATTATTGAAGGAGCTTGGGATATATTTGGTTCGGCCATTTCTGAGAAAAGGAAAATTATTTATAACGTTAAAAACATAATTTTTGCTGCATGCATAGTCCGAATACTTTATAAACAATACATATCAGTGTTTAAAAAATTGCATATATGATCTTTGCCATACAGGTGACCATTCTTTTCCATCTACTTGAGAATGTTAATTTTATCCTCTTCAAAATTGATGCTGACAATATTTTTCTTTTGAAGATTCAACGTTTAAATAAAGTCTCTGAAATCCTGGAAAACAGCAATTTGTTAGATATTTTACTTCAATTTTCTGAGGAAACTCAAAACAAAGGGACCTGACCTCGTTGTATACGTCATTTGTCTTACACAATAACAACTTCCGAAATTACTGTAAATTTAGTTGATGAAAATTTCACAATTTATGTCTCTTCAGTGCATATAAAATCAAATAATTTGTAAGACAATAAAATAAATTGTTGAATCTGATATATTAATTAAAAAAAAAAAAAAAACAAACAAAAAACAACAACAACAGCAAAACTTGGCAGTCATTCTTTTTATCAGCTAGTTGATATATTTTTCTAATATCAGAGCATAAAATTTGGTAGAATATTATTTTTCTTAGATTTCAATTTTCTAGTTTGATTTACGTGGCAAAAGAAAGCCCCACTTCAATTTGCAACCTATTTCAGACCACCATTCAAAACACGGATTCCTCTTTGAATAAAAATTGCTGAAATCGTAATAAGAATATGCAGTAGAATACTTTTTCTCT
>MJUU01027473.1:32800-51291 GCA_002080025.1 Modiolus philippinarum
TGGCAACAGAAAGCCCCACTTCAATTTGCAACCTATTTCAGACCACCATTCAAAACACGGATTCCTCTTAGAATAAAAATTGCTGAAATCGTAACAAGAATATGCAGTAGAATACTTTTTCTCTAAAATTTCAGTTGTGTTGTTTGATTTCCTTGGCAACCGAAATCTCCACTACCCGTTACAATATGTATCAGACCACCATTCCAAAAAACTACTTGGGCGATGATTTCCCCTTTAATCCAGGAAATACATATTACTGAAATCAAAACATTAAGAGGGCTCTTTCTAAAGAAATATGTCCAGGTTTCCCTACAGAATCTAGTTAATACAATTGCGGAGGTCGTAGAAATATGTCGCAGATAACTACTTATTTCTTAAATTTCTGGAATTGTCAATAGCACTGGAAAGCTCCACTATCTATCATCAGACAACCATTAAAAATTGGGCTAGGGTTCCTCTTATTACCTAGGTATAATCAGAACATGTAAGAGTTCCCCATTTCCATAAAAAATTGGACAGGGGTTCCCCATAAATATAGTTTAAACACATTGCTGAGTTCGTAATAAAATATTCCCAATATATATTCCATAATTTCAGTTTTCTTGTTTGATGTCCACTATCTATTGCAACCAATATCAGACCACCATTCAGACGAAAAAAATAAAAATGAAAAAATGGCAGAGGTTCCCGTTATAATTTATCAAATGCATATTGCTGAAATAAAAAGATTCATAGTTTCCTTCTTTCCTCTGTTTGGGAATTTCAGAAGAGTTACCATTTTTTTTATTCTAAGATTTAATTTTGACTTTAACATTCTGTTTTATTATAAACTTTGAAAAGCGAATTAAGTTCATTACCTCCTTTATTTTTATCATCTCTCTTTTTAAAACTACTCCTTTTTATTATATCTTATTTTTTTTTAAACACATCCTAAAAGTGTATTGACGTTGAAGGCCTCTTAGTGACTTCAAGATAAAAAAAATAAAAGAATTGTTCCATTACTGTATGTAGAGACTTGTTTCATGTGCATTTACTCCATATCATTTCATTGTTTATTGGTGTACATAATTAGATTTGATGTATACCACAAGTTGTATTAATTTAAAGTAATATTTCTGTATGCACAACAAGACTTTTGTAGCTGTCTTTGTCATGTGACGAAATTTTTTTTTTAAAATGTTTTGCTTCTAGTAATAATAATAATAACATTGCTTTGTTTTTATTTTTGAAATATAGACATAATGCTTAAACTGAATTTTCTTTCAAAGAAAAACCACCATTACTAGTACCAACTTCTCGAAGTGTATTACGGCTTGATGGAAATACATGGAACCAGCACCCCTTGGTTGAATATCCTCGTGGTCTTGTATTTTCGGTTGACTTTCACTTTAAGAAACAGTATGTGTACTGGACAAAGTTTCCAGAAGGAAATTTGTACAGGTATGTGAGTATATTCTTTTATTCCTGTTCCGTTACATAAGAAGTTATGTACGGTTATTTCAGAATTGAGAATGATAAGAATTATAAATGAAAAACAATATTACATGGTATGCAGGAAAGCTCATTCTGCTTCACGTAAATACAATGCCATTTTTGCAAAATTTATTTCTGACGACCATTTTAATAACTTATATTTCTCAAGTACACTGAAAGTAATCCAGATTAAAAGAACCCGAATTTATTTAAAATGTCAAAATAGCCATTTAGATTATTTCATTTACGTTTTGATATATATTTTTTTGTAAAGTAATAACATCTCGGTAAGTATTTAATTCGTATGTTACCAACCAAATGGGAATTTATTTTTTTTTACTGTAAAGAGTTGCAATTGTCGTGTAAATCTCTGAAAAGCTGAAATTGCTAATATACAACTTAATTGGAGTCTTCCAATTTATCCACCCCAAATAATAATAATAATCATTATAATAATAATAAAACTTTCAACAATTTATCTCACTTTTTTTTCTTTTTCGCTTAGGACTGTTTTTGTTTTCAATACCTGATAATACTCACCAGGCAAAGTAGCATACAATAAAACTGTTCCAAAGATACAATGTTAATAAAAAGCTAACAGAAAACACCTACAATGGCCAAAAAACATAGTCACATGCCACAATGTACCAAGGAACAAATATATATATAAGAGTGAAATAAACTAAAAGGTGTGTTTGTCACCTTTTGATTTTTAGAAGACAGTTGAATAAGAAAATTTCGGCTAACTTTCAATATGCCAGATTTAGATAAATAAATAGATAATTTTTGAATGTAAGAAGTAGATAAAAATTATTTTGAACAAACGTTAAAGATTTGTAATAAGTTAAAAAATTATTAAAGAAGTAAATGGAGACTTGCCGAAAGGTTCTTGCAATATATTTGTCTATCACATTGCTGACTAAACTGGTGCCGAATGAACTGTTTTTTCTTCTGTATCATTTTCAATTCTTGTTCCTATTGGATTCTTGAAATTTTCTTATTCTTTAATTTTACTACGCTGTAGGAAATAAAAAAATCCTGCAGGACCACTGCATAATTAAATATCTTCCAGTTTTGCATTAAACATGTGAGAAGCAAACATATATGTGAATAAATTTTAAATAGCAACAAAAAGCAAGTATACTTCACCAATACTTACTTACAACAATGATTGTTCCTGGACATATTGTGATATGATTGAGGCAACGAATCTCTTGCTAGGCAACATTTTTTTTCGCTTTTCGAATTCCGAGTGGACAAATTGGGCACCTATCATTGCAGATCTTTTTCTTTTCTGTTATGAACGGGACTTCATGAAAAAAATACAAAATTGAACCACACAAAACAGTGATAACTTTATTTCAATGTCCCGTGACTTTAAGCACTGTCCCTTTCCGGATCTATATATATGATCATTGACTCTGGTAAAATAAAAACTCAAATTTGTTATAAAAGAGCACATCGGCAAACGAATACCGAAGCAAGAAAAGGAAAGGGGAAATTCTTAAATCATAACTCCAACATCACGGCAATTCACAGCAACACGAATTGAGACAGTATGACAAAGACAAAGCAGATAAACAAAAATGAACAAGAACGCCACAAAACTAAAGCACTAGCAGTGTGAAACCCTATGAAAACTGAGGTATCATCAGGTGCTCCGGAAGGGTAAGCGTGATCTGCTCCATGCGTGGCACCCGTCACACTGCCAGTGAAAAGTCCGGTTTTGTCACAGTCTCACAGTCGGTGTTAGTCAGTCCGGTAACAAACTTTGGATCTACCCAAAATATATGTTCTCATTTGTGACACAGAAACATTGTGATGGTCTGTCAAATCGTGGTGACGACCGTAAAACTTCTGTAGTGACAATTGCAACAGTGACTGAACATACCCTTGATGTATAAGTTTTTGAGACAGTAATTTCGCTCTGTTGACAAAATCGCCGTACAAACTACAGGCACGGCAATAGCGAATGAGTTGTGAAATGTACACGCCATATGCCGGAGAAGTGGGAATATTACTGCTCAAAAACGGGAAGTTCACTATTGGAAAGTCGAAATCATCACGCTTGTCGTATAGTTTTGTTTTCAGACGTCAAGAGTTGTCAATGTAGAGGTATAGGTCCAGGTATGATGCTGATGATGGTGTATCAGTGGTCTCTTTAATTTCGAGTTCATTTGTGTATATAAGATGAAGGTTATCCTTAAATTGAGGATTGTTCAATGAAAGAACATCATCTATATAAAAGAAAACTGAAATTAAAGGATTTGGCTAGCTTATGGTCTTTTTTCTGAGAGATGATTTTGATTTGAACTATTAATCATTTCTATTTTTCTCGACGGCAATTTTTCTCTAGTTCCATCCTTCGTATAAACCATATTTTGGGGTGTATTTATCTCAACTAGCATGATACCAACACGTTTGTTCTACTCTCAGTGACTTTAATTGACGTAACCTTAGTCGCACATCCAGCCTTTTACAACAAGGTTACAGATTTACAAGTTTTATTGACTCTGTAAACATTTGATCACGAAATATTTCGTGACTCGCAAGCAAAGTTCACTACTAGATGCATTTCAAATTCTTGTTTTAACGGTTAAAAATGCAAGAAACTGATAAAAAAGTCTAGAAAATTTGGACGTAACTAACAATCTTTACATACTAGGGGATATCGACAGGATATTCTGCAATTTGTAATATTGATTTTGTTATCTAATGACCTGAAGATTATTCACTCGTACTGGTCTCTCAATGATACTGCTGATGTTTGCTGAAATTCATGAGAATTCTTTACCAAATCCTTCTACAAGTTTTGAGTTTGATTTATATCTTCTGTGGTGCAACAGTGATTTACCAGCAAACAAGGTCCGTAGAGATAGCCAACAGGTTGCCAGCAAGTACTTATTGACTCATTTTTCCAAATTACGTTTTGACTCACAGGGTTGCCACTATTTTGATGTCTCAAAATTCAAAGATTTTTCCAAGACTTTTCAGGGTAATTCAAGTCATTTCAATGACTAAAATAATCGACAAAATACTAGGTTACAATAATTATTTTCCAGAATTTCTTTACATACCGGCTCCTGATTTTATTAAATTCCAGGGTTTTTCAAAGATATTTTCAAATATCTTAGAATTCAAGGTCTCTTCCAGGCCCTTGATGTCAAAAATGAAATTAAAAGAGTTTTTTTTAAAGTTTTCCAGGATGTGTGGAAACCCTGGATCTATTCATTTATATTTCAAGTTTTGTTTTTAAGTTTATCATAGTATAGAAAAACGGGACAGAGAAAGGGAGGTTTGAGTACAAATAAACAGTTTTAACCCCACCGTTGGATTTTTGCTGGTGCCGGTACCAAGTCGAGCTGTCCCGAGCTCTTGTCGTTGTTTACATTGGTGTTTGGGAACAATATCCAAAAAAGATTGAGGAAAAGCGAAAAACACTTTATCCGATTATGAAGGAAGCCAAGAAAGAAAAGAAGAGAACACTGTTAGTCCACGATCAACTTTTTATCGATGGAGAATAAGTTTCACAATTAAACAAGGAACATTTTTCACATAAACAGGTGAACTACGAAGCTGACTGCATTAAAGATCGACCCGCTATACCACCTAGAAATTTTCATTCAAAAATCAACAGTTCAAGTATGAACACAGCTCCACCCATTCCATCACAAAGTATAAAACGCAAAATACCACACTTTGAGAATAATGAAAAAATATGTACACGTCTATAAAATGTACTTAAAAATCTAGATATGGAACTATACGTACATTTCATAATACTTTTTAGCGATCGGCGATCAACTGATTTTTAAAGAACAATGTTTAGCCATTACACATGCATTCGGAACTTATATATACATATTGACTGCTTAAACCTCTTGTTTCACATTTTATTGTGACTGAGGGTCGCTGTTCTTCTGTATACCATTGTACACCAAAGGTTGAACAGAATAAAGTCTCTCTATTTCTTTTGTTCTTTCTTACATTTGCCGATGTCATTTATTTGTGTTTTCTTGTGCAGATCCCTTGAAAGTTGTGACATGGAATTGTAATTTTCGGCAATTGTAGGTGTTAACTGCTATCTTTCTTTAATAATGTGAACAAATTTTAGGATTGTACAAATTTGAAATAAATGTCTAATATAAAGCAACATAATAAATAAAAATTAAAAAGTCCTTTAATTTGAAATTTGAAGTATTGCTTGATTGATTGATGTTTTACACCAATTTCAGCTATAATGTGGCGAGAACTGTTAAGTAAATTGAACAATTATAATAATCATATAAAATATCAATATCAAACCATTATTTTTTTACGAAAGGATACGGAGTAAATGAACATGAGACCATAACAGAAATATTTACTCCAACTGCAATAATTTCAACGAGCTGTATGGCCATTTCGGAAATCAATTTCTCATCCCGAACATGGGGAATCCAAAATTTCAAAAAAAATGTTTAAAACGTTTAAAACCAAACGGAATCAGAATAATCAGTAATACCAAATAAAGCTAAGGACAAAACTACGGAAGGAAGGAGTTAATCCTAAAATTTAAGATTTAGAAAGATTTAGATAATAGTAATTGAACAAAGTGTACACATGAGATATATCTCATGTACAAGTACACCATATCTAAGAAAAATAAAGAGCATACATCTCTTACACGGGGAATTGTTTTACCAACTCCACACTGCATTTAAAGACAAACTCCTGTATTAAATATTTTACGAAAGGATATGGAGTAAATTATAGTAATTGTTACTTTATACAAGTAAAACAAGAGTGTAAAATATATAAAAAAACATAATAGGAGAAATGTCATTATAACTGTTACAATATTAGAACTTTAGAAGCTTTTGAAATTTTTGAAATTTGAAGTAGAAAACCAGATTTCAGAAGACTAATAACTAAATTTCGAATAAGTGATTTACTTATAGAAATAAAACAGACAGAAATGACCAAATAAAAGTCGTAGAAGATGAAAAGCAAAATGAAGACAAATATACACGCACAGAAAGATGGACAACACGGATCCAATAAAAACCCATGGGTGAGATCAGGTGCAACGATAGAGTCAACATCTCCTGCTTCTTATAAGACACCATTATAAGTTCCTTTCATATTTATACTAAAGATAATAAGATGATCAAACACACAAGACACTTAATACATTACATAATGATATATCTTGATTTTCATAAGGAATAAATTTTATCCAGCTTCTGACCAAAGCTCTAATTAGCGTTTGTTATTTTGGTAATATTACCTTTTCCCTCTGGTAAAAAAACTTCCTGGCTGTCCCGAGTTCCTATCGTTGTTAACGTATGTCCTTTATCTTGTTTGTGTTTTTCCTGTGTAGTTCCCTGGCAGAATGTGGCATGTGACTAATTTTCAGCCATTGTAGATGTTTCCTGTTATCCCCTTTTTTACTTTCAGTTTTTACCTGCAATGTATATTTTTTAAAAACGTTGAGTAATTTTGTAAACGGTGATTGGTTCTTGCTACACAAATAAGTTAGATGAATGGGAATGAACCGACTAACTTGATACATACTAGTCCCATGGAAACTATTTAGTTGATAGTACATTATCTATTTGCGTTCTAAAGTTTGCATTAGAAGCATTTCGTGTTTGTCGGCGAGCAGTAACTATCGATTTCTTACATCTACACTGATATTGTTTGACTTTGAACTGTCCAGTTGACCCATCCTCCATCTGCATAAGAACAAAGCTGAAAAGTCCAGTTGCCCACATCCTCTGTCTATGTAAGAAAAAAGCTGAAATTTCCGACTGCCCCAACTTCTAGCTACTAAAACAAAGCTGTAATGTCCAGCTGCCATATAGTCTAGCTAAGTAAGAACAAAGATGAAATGTCCAGCTGCCCACATCCTCTATCTGCATAAGAACAAAGCTGAAATTTCCAGCTGCCCCATCCTCTAGCTACTAAAAGCTGAAATGTCCAGCTGCCTTATAGTCTAGTTAAGTAAGAACAAAGCAGAAATATTTAGCTGCTCCAATCCTGTCCTCTAACTACGTAAAAATAAAGCTGAAATGTCCTGCTGCCACATACTCAAGCTAAGTAAAAACAAAACTGAAATGTCTAGCTGCCCCATCCTATAACTGGGTAAAACAAAGATGAAATGTGCAGCTGCCACATACTGCAGCTGAGTAAAAACAAAACTGAAATGTCAAGTTGTCCCCATCCTCTAACTGGGTAAAACAAAGATGAATGTCTAGTCGCCCCATCCTCTAGCTACTTAAAAAATGGCTAAAATGCCCAGCTGCCTGATCCACTAACTAGCTCCGAAAAGAAAAATTTTCAGAGGTGATAATGAAATCGTTGGAAATCATTCATACAATAATGTAGATGTGTTTCTTTCTAAAGACAGTACATGTATATAGAAATTATATTACAAAAAAATGTATATATGCATGTATTTCGGGACAACCAATTGACACAAAACATAACATATAAACTCACAATAATTCCGGTGTTTATCTGTTTATACAATGTTAAAGATAAATTATTTGTCTAACACACAATGGCTTTGTTCTTCTCTTCCTAGTCCATGAATTGAATTGAGCATTGTTAGGATACCGGTAAATGCAGTCAAAATAAAACTCATTTAGCCATCTAGAGCAGATACAGTAGCACAAACCAGACCATGTACCCCTTAGTAAATTAAATCATAATGGATAACCAGGATTAATACTGCATTATGGAAACCTTGAGGCATTGCGGAAAATGCTATCAAAACATTGTTTTATGTGCCCTTGTTTTTGAAAGACAGTCAGTGCTACTTGACAACCTCTATATGATTAGACAATTTTAAGTTATTTTATCAAATGACAAATTAAATTAGTATAATCACATAAAGTAGGATCATTATACATGTATAGACAGCTATGATTTAGCTAGTTTTCCCACTTAGATAAATATCATATGGTAACCAATGAAAATACAGAATTTAATTGTGAACATTGTCACTGTAGGTATCATCATCAAGGTCGTCGTCAAGTACACACCTGGCGCCTTGATACAGAAAAATTGAGGTTGAATTCAAAATCTCAGTAAAGATGAGAAATAGAAAAACTAATCCACGCAATAGATTAATGTGATACTCACGATCAATGCTATCCTTTTAATTTCTGAGAATTCTCAAGGTGAAATCAGTTTCACATATCCGCAGATATTAGAGGGTATAACCCCCTTTTTGGACTCAGGACTTGGCCTTGATCTAGGCGTACTTTGGACTTGATCACTTGAGTCAATGGACTCCATGTACTTAAAAGACGAAGCATTCTGTTCTTGTACTTCAAATTTCAAAATTTCTTTCACAAATCAAATTAGTCTCATGATTTCATCTCTAATTTTGGTCGTACTCTGGACTCAACGGGGAAAGGGTTATATCCTCATATTAAGCACTATCAATAGACCTTATGACTGAAGTTTGTTAAATGGCCAGTTATAATGGTTGTTAGACTTAGGGTCCACTACAGTCGGACTTCAACCTAAACTCTTGTTTTACTGTGTCATCTATATAAAACTTTCATATGTTGTTTGCTGTAGTAAACCGGTATGCCGACAGGTAAAGAATAATGAGCATATTATGTCTCCTTTTATGGACTAAATATGCATTTATTTTTTCGTTTCAGGGCCAAGTTAACACCGGGCGGAAATATAACCAACATCGAGACAATATTGGAAACAGACATGCTAATGTTTACTGTATTTTCTATTGACTGGGTACATGACAAACTCTATTGGCTTGAATGGTCAAGGAAGGAAAGCAAATACACCTTGTCTGTAGCTAACCTTGATGGTAGTATGAAAAAGACCCTTGCCAAATTTCCACCAGGACATGATCTAAATAGACTCATCCTAGATCCTTACAAAGGGTAAGAGAACATTAGTGTTATTTTTTTGTATATTATATTCATAATAAGCAATAAGTCCTTGATTTGACAGAAAAAACGAGCTGTTTTCCAGCAATATTCTTTTTATTGTGTCCACGTAATTCATATTTATTAAAAACAGTTGTTTTGTTTGCATTGTCCAAAATTTCTGCAAGAAAAGACAATTTAAGTCTAGTTAAGTTCATTTTTTTATGTTTTAAATAAGAGAGTTTTGATGAATGGAATAAATGTTGCCCAGAAAGAGTGGGACTGATTGCATGACGAAAAAAATGATAGAATATTTTCAAATGACAACAAGCTGCACATTACTTGAAGCATTTAATAATGATTTTAATGGACGATGGGATTTTTGCTTATAATTGTGTATATGGCGTCGAATTGTGACATCGTTTTGTGGAACTGTGACATCGATTAATAAGTATAACAAAAGTCTGAACTTACCTTTAAAGTTCTCTTTGTTTAATTGGTTACACTTTTCATTTCTAGTTAAAAGGAGTCAATTATTAGTTTACTCCAATTTACATTATTATATTTTACTAAGTAAGAGAAGGTTTAATTGGATGAAAACAATCATGTGACTTCAAAATAACTAGGATGTTTTAGTAAACAACCTCAATATGACATCACTGCGGGAACAACCCTGTTGTTTCCCGCTGAACAACCCGGATATGACGTCACAGAGAGAAACAACCCTGTAGATTCTAAAAAGCACTATCAGATGATATCAGTCTTCTTTGTGAGATTAAAACTATAATACGACCTTTTGATTTGGAATTAATTAAACTTTTTAAAATATAATAAAACAATTATGACCCTCTATTGACACGAAACATCCAGATTTGTCAACCCTTGGAGGGGCGGTTTCCCTCGGGCAGAGCCCTCGGGAAACATCTCCCTCCTCGGGTTGACAAATCTGGATGTTTCCCTTAACAGCGGGCCATAATTGTATATTAATTGACGTAAAAAGTGGAAATTTGATGTTGAAAAAATAACTTCACAACAATATAACGGTTTGCTCAGGATTTTTTTGCAACATAATTTAACGGTTTGTTAAGCTTTTTTTCAAAACAAAAGGTCACTTTTTATTTTTACTGAAACCCAGGTTACAGTCTGACTGCATTAAGCAATTCATCAAAAGCGTCTCTGGTTATTTGCTCTTTATCAGTTCTTACATATGTTTGGTCTATGGTCTTTCAAATGTTTTGATTTGATATGCATTGAAGAGATGTCCGAATGGTCATCTACATCTACTATATTAACAGTAACTTCAGTATTTTGTTATTTATTTACATTTAATACTACTGTTTATACATTTCAGTTATGGTTTACTGTTGTTCTTAAAAAAAATTATGGATGTGTCGTTGTTCGACATTTATCAGTGAATTCCGCTCATATTATGCTAGGGGCCGCCATGAACTTACTATGAGGTACGAGCAAAGCTAATTTTGGAAGACCTCATGGTGATTTTAATTTAAGAACTGTAATAAAAGCGTTGTTCCATTGCTTGGTTTAACCATGTATTGGTAGAGACATTGTCCTATTTACATTTTTACTCCATATCAAGCGAGGGTATTAACAATATTAATTCATTTACATTACAGATACATTTATTTCACTAATAAAAATGGTATACAACAAATTGGAATGAATGGACGTAGTAATAGTACTGTTTTGGGATGGGAACACCACAAGCTGATAAAAACACCTGCAGCTATTGGTATGTACATTTCCGGGTTTTATAATATTTAAACTACAATGTAAAGTGGTAAATGCTGAGGTTTTTCTTACTTGACAAAAACATTCACCACCATGATTAAGCACGTACTAGACAAAGAACATGATAATCATATATTTATTACAATCTTATACAAACAGAAACTATTTCAAATTGTCTAAGATTGATTAAAAGAAATGAGCAAAATTAAGCGATACACCAGTGTTACACGCCTGACCAAACATGTATGTAGTCACCTCTACGTTATATCATATATGTAGAGACTGCATCTTCTTAGCTCAGTCGCAATATATGGGTCATTGAAACATTAAGGAGCACTTTTGAGTATTGGACACAATTGTATTTAATATTTTGATAAAAATCATATAGAGAATGTATGTAATGCTGTTAAAATGTCAGCTAGATATTTCAATATGAGATAAGTGCAACCTAAGAGTGCGTCGTCTGGATATTACATTAAATTTAAAATGATGTTCAAAGATCTGACAATAATTTTCGGAATTTATGCAATTAATTATCCCGAACTTTCGAACAAAGGTTCGGGGATATTTTCGTTTGTCGATTTCGTCTGTAAGTCCTTCCATAAGTCTTTCTGTCCGTCCGTCTTTCACACTTTCTTGCAACGTAAACTCCTAATTTTGTCATGATAGAAATGTTGCATATATGCTGTACAAGAAAACAAGCCTGCTGATTTTTTTTTATATATTAGTCTTTGTGCAAACAAGAAGCCAAAAATGTAGAGTTCGACAAATTTGACATGCGACGCAAAGTCGTCCTACATTTTTGGATTTAGGAATCTAATTTTGTTGCACTAAGCTTTCGGAATTTTAATACCGCTTCTAGCTTTGGTAAGATTCCAGAAAATGTCAAAATAATATTTTTTGTTGTTGTTAAATTTTAGCACGTAATCTAATATTTTGCAAGTGTTTTGTTAAAAAAACGAAATTCTAAATTCAAAAAATTCTAAAATGTGACTTTAGTATATATTCTAAAAGTCTCAAAGATCACTTATTTGTGGGAATTGTTCGTAGCAACGATACTTCAGATTTTTTTCGATAAAAACAAACATTTTCAACAATGCGATTTCAAATTAAATAAAAAAAAAATCATCCCACCAATTCCTGAAAATCTCAGATACCACTTATATATAGGAATTCTACCACGCAACAATACTTAAAAATTTTCATCAATTGGATTTAAAAAAATGATTCTGGGTTTTGTAAATTTCATGAAAGTCTCAAAGACCACTTATACTTTTAAATTCTACATTGAAACTAAAGTTCAAGAATTTTCTTTCCTTTAGAACGAACATCTTTTTTCTGATTTGATTAAAAAATATTTAATTCCAATTTTGGAAAATGTCCTGAAAGTCACAAAGTCTACTATTTTTTTGTTTTGTTTGAATTCTTGCCTAGAAACCATATTTTAAGCATTTGTTTTGATTTGAACAAATATATTCACTTATTGGATTTCAAAATTATTGGATTCCAACTTTGGTAATTTTCTTGAATTTGTCAAAGGCCACTATTTTTTTTGAAATTCTACTAAGCAACCATACTTTACAAAAAATATTTGATTCTAAGTTTGGTAAATTTCCTGAAAGTGTCAAACTACTTACGTTCTGGAATTCTACCTAACAATTATGATACATCATTGAAGTCTTATTAGTAAAAGTAGTGACTATCAATAATTTGGTTCAAATTATGTAAAGAAAATTACGCACATTTTTTGTCAGTGAGGGGGTACAGAGATCATTACTCTAGTTTTCGTAATATTTTCAACACCTACACAACCTGGAGATCTTAATTAATCATAAATGTTTTGTTATACCTTGATAGGACATCTTCTATCACAGAGGATAGATAAAGAGAACCTAACACCAGGGGAAGTGTGAGACAAGGTAATGAGACCCCAAGGGTAGGATTTTCACACGTCAGACACTGATCTGCAAAAAAACAATTCATTGTGATATTTGTCGGTAAACTGCACCTGATTTTTTTTGTTTGGCAGTTTGTAGTATAAGAGAAGGAAATCTCACACCGCTAAAAAGGAACTGCTGTGTCTCAAAAGTGAGGAAACTTCATTTTGGTACATGACTAGATACCATTTTAGGAAATTGTAATGAGCGTTAATCCGTATAGTGTTTTTGAACCCACTTTCTAGAAAATACCTTTCCTTATCATATGTTACTTTCAACAGATTTTGATACAGACAAGATATACTACCATGATCCAATGTTATACAAATTAAAATCAGTAAAGACTGATGGAACATCTTCTAAAGTAGAACTTGATGAGCTTTTTTGGTGTAAACAGATTCGTGTTTACGAGGTTTGTTTATTAATATATTAAAAACGAATAAGGAGAGGGTTATCGTGAGAAAACAAAACATCTTTGATTTTATGGTCTTCCAAAATGTTTAGATTTCATCTGCACTGAAGAGACGTTAGTTATCAAAATGAAATTATGCAGAAATTAAATCTACAATAAGTTCGGTATCATTTATTTGAAAAAAATAATCAATGAAGTATTAATTCGAAACAGCTAATTAGTTAACATGTGTCCTATAATACTGTCGCGATCAAAGCGATTGATTAGTACTGTATAGAAATTGAAGTAATTTGAAATGTCCACCATTTCTGTCTCACATTGCAGTATTTTGAATCGGATTTGAAAAAAAGTCAAAAGAGGAAAAAAGTTAGCAGCTTAAGTCTTCTATAGCTTTACACTTGTGAAATATAAGTACTTCTATGCATGCATGTCTCATTTCATAATTCATAGAAAATTGTTTCTATGTTGCGTGAGAATGCAGTCAATAAAACAGAAATCCGAAAAATTATTTCTTCCCTCTTAGTTGAAATGCGCCTTTGTTTTGAAGGGATATGTTTTCTGGCTAAAGAGAGAATACCTCCTAGATAGCCTGGTAAGGTTTAACAAACGTACAAGAAAAGTTACAGAACTTCATGGTTATCGTCAAAATATCGATGATTACGAAATCTTTCATCCTTTTGCGCAGAAACCAGGTATGTTGAATTATATAAGACGTAAAAAAGTCATATGTAGATCATAATTAGAATTGTTGGACTCAAACATTGTTATTATTCCTTAAAAGGAAATTACAAGATTACCTTACAAAGTTGTCTGGACCTGAAATGCAAAGGGCAATAAGTCAAAGAAGATGTAAACTACAGGAAAAAATGACACTGCAATGGTAATGGCTTGTCACAGGCACTTCAAAATTAATGGAAGGTTAGACCGGTTTTATAGCGCATCAGCCCTTCATTTCGGTAATGTCCGATATCAACTCATCAACAATTATTGTTGAAAGTTTGTAAACAATGAAAAGAAATGTTCATCTCAGTCTCCAAGTTTAAAAAAAAAGAATCTTTACTAACAGTTTGCACTGAAATTTTTAACAAGTATTATATATGAGGGTAATACAAAAAGGATAAAGCAGTAGGAAAAACCACTTGAAATCAAAAACTTTAAAAGAGATGGTCGTTAGAGGCGTGTTGCTTTCATAGCCCATTCTTACTACCCTCTCGATTAATGTAGGTATAGAGAATCGAGACAAGTTCAAGTTAGAACAGATTTACCATTATTTACCAGATTACTAACATTATCTGTCATCAATACCACTGAGATTTGTTGGACAACATTTGATAGTACCCCCTATAAACATATGCTGTGACATGTTTGACAATGCATGGTAGTCTTATGATATCTCAGAAACTATTATGCAAGCAGTACTAGTAGAAATTAACAAGTCATTCAAAAAGCTGAACGGTTGTTTTACTTTAGTTATTGCTCATAATGGTACATGAAGCATCTAAGAGAGTTTAAAAACAGACTTGCATCGTGAAATTGATTCAATCCTTGTTATTCACTGTCAATAAGACAAGTGTTTTTTATTGTATTTTATAGAGAATTTTGATTCCTCAATGGATATACACGCTTGTTTGTGCTGTGTTCCACATTTTGTATTCAATCATGTTATTTGCTTTCTCCTTGTTTTTGTTGTCATTGCAATTCGTTGATGTTTGTATCTCTGAGTTTTCACTAAGTGATGTTTTCATTTTTTTCCATCTTATAATATTTCATGCCAACAGTGGATTTTCAGTGGTTTTACTTTTTACATAAATATCAATTGATAAAAAGAAGTACTAAAATTAAAATGATATGTTAGAGAGTTACACTGTTCCTGAGGTCATCTCGAACTTTCCAGTCTTGAAATTACTGTGATGTAAGAGCAATGCTCGTAGTTGAATGCCTCACAGTGAGCGTTGTTCCACTGCTTGTTTGTAACATATATTTGTAAACACTTTATCTCATTTGCATTTACTCCATATTAGATTATTTGATTATTTCCCAAGTTTTAAATCATCTCTATTTGAGGCTCAATATGAATAAAACCAATCATAACCTTTGAACTTTGTTGATATGTTATCCAATGTAAATATGCTTCGGCAATATTATAGAATATGAAGGCATTGTATGTTAATGTTATCTACCATTTTGATGACATGGACTTTTACCAGTCAAAATTGAGATTGAAAGGTCCGTTCAAGTGACGCCGACATGAATAATATCTACACTTGTAAAAAGGGTGTCACTTTTTCTGCAAGAACCTTAGCACCTGATTTCACTCTCAGTATTTATGCAAGTTCACACTCAGTGTTTTAGTGTTGTGTTTTCGTGTATATCATACTGTAAAATCTTAAGTTTTTTATTCGTTAGATAGTTTGTCCATGTTACTGCTTGAATACTACAGAGATTTATAAAAGCTTTCAGAATTTTTACCTTGGTACTGTATGAGGGCTACAGAAGAAACAAGTGCACGTACCATGCATTTTTATTGGTTTTGTCTAAGGATTAGAAATTGACCAATCAGTTACCAAACAAATCTTTCAAAATAATTTATGCCTCACTGATTAGAATGCGTATTATCCTTCCAGAACACTTGAAAGCAAACTCAGTTTTTTTGTTCACAATATTAGTACCCTAGTTTTGAATGTTGTGTTTTTATTTCCGTGCTTTGTGTATGTCTCATAAACAATGATAGGATAAAGAGTAAATGCAAATGAGTCTCTACATATACGGGGTGAAAACATGCAATGAAACAATGGTTTTGAAGTCACCATGAGACCTTCATCATACCTCATAGTAAGTTCAGGACGGCCCATAGCACCGGTTTTTAGCGTACTACCATGTCTTTGTTATCTGTATTCTCGTTTTTCCATGCCTTTGGATTTTGATTTTTGTAATAATCATATGCTTTGCATTTTCGTTATTCTACAGCCGTTGTTCATATGCTTCACTGATCACAGATGAACATCTATGCACTAATAAAAAATGGAAGACTTTAGATAACCGGTATAATCTTAATTGCCCCCTTTCTCGGCAGGTAATTATGTGTGCGCACAACTGTTTTTCTAAGTAGTAATTTTGAGCTTGCTGAGTATTTCCACATATTAAATGAAAAAGAATATATTCTCCTTTGTCTTGAACGTAATGAAAGATGATTTAATTTTTTTTCAGGAAACAGTCCATGCTCAGAAAATAATGGAGGCTGCTCACATCTGTGTCTTCCAGTTGGAAACCTTAATGGCGTTACAAAACGTACATGTGAATGTCCTAATGGCTATGAACAACAAGGGAATGCATGTGTTCAGGTTGAATAGATATAGCTCACCTGTTATTTTACTTATATTGCTATGTATTCGAAAAATCCTTACCTCAGTTTAATCAATAAAATAGTATGCCTAAAAATGATGTTATTAATACCACCAAGGATCAATTCATTTGTCTGATATCACACTGAATTTGTTGGTCTACAAACTGTTCACTTGCTTTGGCAAGAAGTAGTTATCATGCTCGAAATGTATTTGTACCATTTCTATTGCTTAGTTGCACCCATCGGAGATATTAAATGCTTTTGAAAACTGACGCTCACACCCCTTAATAAATTGCTGAGTATGAAGTATCCGATTCTCTTTACTTTCGAATTTTTAATTTTTCAAAATCGCATGGTCATTACCTGGTCGTCTCAATGAAGCTATTTCAAGAGAAAAAATAAATAAATAAATAAAATAAACCTGATCTCTTTCGTAGTCAAACACGTATAAAGCCGCTCTTACACTACACCGTATAGCACAAACATATGAGGAACGGACGAAAATCATTTTTGAACGGAGTTAAATATTTTTGAACGTTGACGAATTACAGTGAAGACGCACAAAAACTGGAGGTATACAGTAAGTACACCGCACATGCACAGTCATGGTACCGAATAAACCGAACTCGCACCGAACAAACACCGGAACCCTATAAGACGAGCACCGAATAAAACGTATTTATAACGGTAACATACCGGACGAGTACCGAACCAAAGGCTCCCAGGAGCATCGCTCACCTGGCTTTCAGTTGCCTTAATCAAGGAAACATTGTAAGTTATACAGTTGATCTTCAGTTTCTCAAACTTTTGTAGCTCGAACACCTCCAATATCTTGAACTTTTTTTAAAGTCTGATCATCTTTTACTATATTTCTTTGTTGGGCTTTTTTTGACAAAAAAAGTTCTTGCTAAGGACCACTTTCGACACCAGTTTTGAAGTCAAGACGTCATTTTGTAAATGGCAGTAAACAAACAATTTTCAGCATTGGTTTTGAAGTCGCAACATCAATATCTATTTGGAAATCAAATTTCATTGAAATCAGACAATGTTGAATTTTCCCGCCTTTTTTTGGTGGCCATTTTAAAAATGGCTGTCAACAATAATTTTAAAGATCAGTTCTGAAGTTGCGACATCAAGACCTATTTGGAAACCAATGTCATTGAAATCGGACAATGTTGAATTTTCCCGCCTTTTTTGGTGGCCATTTTGAAAATGGCGGTCAACGAACAATTTTCAACACCGGTTTTGAAGTCTCAACATCGATATCTATTTGGAAATCAAATTTCATTGAAATCAGACAATGTTGAATTTTCTCGCCTTTTTTGGCGGCCGTTTTAAAAATGGCAATCAACGAACAATATTTAACATCAGTTTTGAAGTTGCGACATCAAGACCTATTTGGAAACCAAATTTCATTGAAATCGGACAATGTTGAATTTTCTGGCCTTTTTGGTGGCCATTTTGAAAATTGCGGTCAACGAACAATTTTTAACATCAGTTTTGAAGTTGCAACATCAAGACCTATTTGGAAACCAAATGTCAATGAAATCGGACAATGTTGAATTTTCTCGCCTTTTTTTGGCAGCCATTTTGAAAATAGTGGTCAACGAACAATTTTCAACATCGGTTTTGAAGTCCCAGCATCAATATCTACTTGGAAACCAAATTTCATTGAAATCGGACAATGTTGA
>MJUU01027473.1:51926-67218 GCA_002080025.1 Modiolus philippinarum
TTTTTTCAGGAAACAGTCCATGCTCAGAAAAAAATGGAGGCTGCTCACATCTGTGTCTTCCAGTTGGAAACCTTAATGGCGTTACAAAACGTACATGTGAATGTCCTGATGGCTATGAACAACAAGGGAATGCATGTGTTCAGGTTGAATAGATATAGCTCACCTGTTGTTTTACTTATATTGCTATGTATTCGAAAAATCCTTACCTCAGTTTAATCAATAAAATAGTATGCCTAAAAATGATGTTATTAATACCACCAGGGATCAATTCATTTGTCTGATATCACACTGAATTTGTTGGTCTGCAAACTGTTCACTTGCTTTGGCAAGAAGTAGTTATCATGCTCGAAATGTATTTGTACCATTTCTATTGCTTAGTTGCACCCATCGGAGATATTAAATGCTTTTGAACACTGACGCTCACACCCCTTAATAAATTGCTGAGTATGAAGTATTCGATTCTCTTTTCTTTCGAATTTTTAATTTTTCAAAATCGCATGGTCATTACCTGGTCGTCTCAATGAAGCTATTTCAAGAGAAAAATAAAATAAACCTGATCTCTTTCGTAGTCAAACACGTATAAAGCCGCTCTTACACTACATCGTATAGCACAAACATATGAGGAACGGATGAAAATCATTTTTGTACGGAGTTAAATATTTTTGAACGTTGACGAATTACAGAGAAGACGCACAAAAACTGGAGGTATACAGTAAGTACACCGCACATGCACAGTCATGGTACCGAATAAACCGAACTCGCACCGAACAAAAACCGGAACCCTATAAGACGAGCACCGAATAAAACGTATTTATAACGGTAACATACCGGACGAGTACCGAATAAAACGAATTGCTAACGAAACGTACCGTACGAGCACCGAGTAAAAACGAATTGAATAAGAACTATGCGATTTTTCAAAAAGGCTATCCCGAGTTCTTATCGTTGTCTACGTTTGCCTTTTGTCTTTTTATTGTTTTTCTTGTGCAGTTCCCTAGTAGACTGTGGCATGTGGTTGTAATTTTTGGCCATTGTAAGTGTTTCCTGTTACCTTTGATATATTAAACCTTGTCTTTTGACCGCTCAACAGCTTATTTTACGCAGATCATTACGGCGTGCTTGACCAATTAAATTCATTTTCCCACAATGTCAACGAATAGAAAAGCAAGAGAATGACCTTAGAAAAGAATTTTCGGGTCACAGATAACCTTCTTCACTAACGACCCAAGGCGAAAATTCCAGAGAAGATACTCAAGACCAAGATCGGATTAAAGTTATACAGTCTTTAGAGTAGTGGAGGTTCTTAAAAGGCGAAAAAGCAGACAATTTTTTTTTAAATTTTGATGTTTTGGGGTATATTTTAGAAAAATGTGTTACAATATAAATACAAATAAACAAACACTGCATAAGTCTGGCTATTACTAAATTAAAGAAGCAACTTTAAAAAGGCATTGTACAGCACCTTCTATTTTATGATCACATAATAGGCAATCATTGTAAATTCGTTTTTAGCAAAATAAAAATGGTAAAAGTAGGCCATATTTTAAAAGGTAAAAAAGGACAAAATATACAAAGTAAAAATATTAAAACAGAAGAAAGGAACAGAAAGTATAGCTCTAATTATCGGCCTAATGGCCTCCAACTAGGGGGGCAACCAGATAAATTCTGTTATTCTTCAGTGGTTCAAGTTTATCTCGTTTTGGCAGGACCATAAATTTGGTTTTCCGTCCGGTTGCCTCATAGTTGAAGCCATAAGGTCGAAAATACGGGCATTCCCTTCTGTTCTTAGCTGTTTATTTTTCTTTTCTTTTTTTTTTAAAATTTTTTGTAGTTTGTGCTTATTATCTTTTAATTATTGTCCACTTTGACGATTCTTATTTTTGTTTTATTACATGTTAATTTTGGCCATTGCACAACATATATTTTTATAAATTCATTTTATTCGATGCTCATCCAGTTGGTTTTCGCTGTAAGTCCGGAACTCGAACGGTTTATCCGTTATCTCTTCAGTAAAAGTCCGTTTCGCCAATTTAATCCACCGTACATGAACGGATGCAAGACGGACAAGTACCGAATGAATAACGTATATACAACGCATGAACATCGAATAAAACGTAAACATACTGTACATTCACCGGTATACATTTGTGCGGTATATGTCCGTTCCAAGTTTTGAACATGTTCAAAATTTTTCACCGTACAAAACGGACATAACCGTACTTGTACCGTATTCACCGGATAAAGAACGGACGACAAACGTATATGAACGGAGACGAACGGATATAACTTATTTTTATAAGTTCGGCGTTCGTTCGTCTAGTGTAAGAGGGGCTTAAAGCCTCTCTTACACTACACCGTATAACACAAACGTATGAGGAATGGATGAAAATCATTTTTGTACGGTGGAAAATATTTTTGTTCGTTCACGAATTACAATGAAAACGCACAAAACCCGGAGGCATACAGTAATTGCACCGTATATGCACCTGCCGGGCCCCGCATAATCCGAACTCGCACCGAAATGACACCGGAACACTGCCGGACGAGCACCGAATAAAACGTATTTATAACAGTAACATACCGGACGAGTACCGAATAAAACGGACTGCTAACGGAAACGTACCGTGCGAGCACCGAGTAAAACGAATTGAATAGGTACTATGTAAAAGTATCGATTTTAAAAGACGAAACCCGCGTCTTTTGACCACTATGCAAAACAATCGATTTTTCAAAAAGGCCATCCCGAGTTCTTATCGTTGTCTACGTTTGTCTTTTGTCTTTTTATCGTTTTTCTTGTGAAGTTTCCTAGTAGATTGTGGCATGAGATTGTAATTTTTGGCCATTGTAAGTGTTTCCTGTTATCTTTGATATATTAAACCTTGTCTTTTGACCGCTGAACAGCTTATTTTACACAGATCATTACGGCGTGCTTGACCAATGGAATTCATTTTCCCAAAATGTCACCAAATAGAAAGGCAAGAGAAGAACTGGCGGGTTACAGTTTACCTTCTCCACCAAAAGCGTATGCCATAAATGATACTCAAGACCAAGACCATGTTAAAATCATACAGTCTCTATGGTAGCGAATGCTGCTAACACATAAAACGTTTTTAAATGGCGAAAAAACGGACATTATTTTTTATTTTGATGTTTTGGGTATATGTCAGAATAATGTCATTGCACCATATAGATAGAAATAAGCAAACTTGCAATTAGGGACCGAACATTTAACCTGAAGGGGAGGTTATGGGTTTTTTTCTGGACAGAAAATTTTTTTCGCGCTTCGCGCGAAAAAAAATATTTATTTTTTTTCACGTGTATCTACAAATTATTTTTTTTGAAAATCAACATTAATTTTTTAGGCAGAAAGCCTCCTTCAGAATTTTTTTTTCATCATTTTGGCAGCCAAAATATTTTTTTCACATAAAATCAGCTCCAAAATATTTTTTTAGAAAAAAACCATAGCCCCCCTTCAAGTTAAATGGTCGGTCCCTTACTAAATTAAATAAGCAACTTTACAAAAAGTAGTGTATAACACCTTCTATTGGAAGACCACATAATAAGCAACCGTAGTAAATTCGTTTAAAGCAAAATAAGATTGGAAAAAAGTAGGCCACGTTTTAAAAGGTATAAAAGGGTCAAAATCAGAAGAAAGGAACAGAAAGTATGACCCAAATCATCGGCCTATGGGACAACCAGGTTCTTCGGTGGTTCATGTTTTTCTCGTTCTGGCAGGGTCATTTTGGGTTTCCGCCCAGTTGCCTCATATTTGAAGCTATAAGGTCGAAAATTATGGACCTTTCTTTCTGTTCCTTTCTTGTGATTTTCAGCTGTTTTTCTTTTTTTATATATTTTTTTATATTTTCTATTATGTGCTTATTATCTTTTATTTGTGGCCTACTTTTACGATTCTTATCTTGTTTATTATATGTTAATTTTTACCATTGCAAAACATACATTTTCATAAATTTGCTTTATTCGGTGCACGTCTGGTTGGTTTCCGCCGTAAATCCGGAACTCGAACGGTTTATCCGTTACCTCTTCGGTAAAAGTCCGTTTCACTGATTTAATGTACCGTACATGAACGGATGCAAGACGATCAAGTAACGAATGAATAACGTAATATACAACGCATGAGAATCGAACAAAACGTAAACCTACCGTACATTCACCGGACATTTTGTGCGGTATATGTCCGTTCCCAGTTTTGAACATGTTCAAAATTTTTCACCGTACAAAACGGACATTACCGTACTTGTACCGGATCCACCGAATAAAGAACGGACGACAAACGTATATGAACGGAGACGAACGGATATAATTTATTTTTATACGTTCGGCGTTCGTTTGGGTTATACGGTGTAGTGTAAGAGGGGCTTAACACTTTCAAGTCAGTGAGTCTAATCCTTAAATAAGGGGACGAGCGTTTGATTTTTTTTTTTTTGCTTGGGCAATTTTGCCTAGAAAAATATTTATTTTCATGAAAATCTCGAACAAATTATTTATTTTCACCAAATGTCAAATCAAATTATTTATTTGCATTTGCAACAAAAATTTATTCTTCAAATTCAATTTAAATTACCTATTTTCACGACAAGTAGGATCAGAATATTTATTTCCAATGGTACCAAAATTAAATTATTTATTTACAAAATCATAAAAAGCATAGACAGATCTGAAAAAAAACATTGACGATGCTAAAGACAGAACTAGACAAATTTGAAGATATAAGGCTTATCTATTCAAAGAATACGTTTTGTTTGTGTTCTTTCATGAACCCTTGTGATAAAAATCATTTCCTAAAACGGCTGATTTGTTCTAAAGAACTGCCCAATGGTTGATTCCAGTTTAAAAAACTGAAAAGATTGACTGTTAAATGTTTTAAACAAGGGACCAATATCAAATTATATTCTGCTAAGGTAGCTGAGTTTTTGTTTATTGAAACGTATTAATTGTTATAAATCTTGAATACACAGTTCATAATAAGGTTTGCTTTTGTTGGCTTAAAATTTTCAAACGAATTGATAAAAAATTTGCAATACGGTTCAGTGTTTACTATACCGGTATTTTGTGTTGGGCAGTTATGGTAAAGGTCAAACATGTTAAACACTTTGGGTAAATGTCGGACATGTTAGTCGCTTTGGTATACAGGTAGATATAATACACGTAAAATTCTTCAATAAACCGAGACCTCTTATTAGACTTCCATGTTGGTAAATTAAAGCGGGCTTCAACAGTGGCATTATTTGGAAGCAGAGGTCCAAATATCAGAATCAAATTAAATTAACACAGTATATCAAATTGTAACCATGATTTGATATTAAGTATTTATGGGTTATCATTAGATCGCACAACATTTCAAGAGGTTATTACGTTCCTGTCATTTCCTTTTCGGTATCAGGTATAAAACTTGGAAAAGTGATCCTTCTTGGTGTTAGGACCTAGAGAGTAACATTTTACAAGTTGTCACTTAACAATCATGTACAGATTAAACTAATATGATATTCACTACAATGGGAGACAGAAGGTCAGTCACTAAGATACATGTGTTCACCAAAACAGGCTGACCGTACTTTCTATGAGAAATATTTAAACAGAAATAACATTTTATCACATTTAAAGAATTGACAAAAGCCATGTTAAAAGGCTGATTCTGTCCTACCTGCCCCATATAAAGGGCAAGTCTATTAATGTAAAAAGATAACTAAATACCCAAGTTCCTGTGAATTTTGTTTCTGCATATAAGAGGAAACACTTACAAAAGCTTTTGACTGAGTATGGCATCTGGGTCTGCTAAATAAACTTAATGATATTTCAGAAAATTTACTGAATTGGTTTAAAATTATTTATCTGGGAGGGTGCAGCGGGTTGTATTAAATGGAAGCAGTTCGGAATGGAGACCCATAAATGCTGGAGTCCTGCAATGGTCCATTCGCGGTCCTCTTTTGTTCGTTTTATTTATAAATTGCATTGTATCCGGCATAGACGCTTGTATTTAACTTTTTGATGATACAAGTATTTATGTTATTATAGACACTCCAAACAATGCTGCGGATGTTTTAAATAATGACCTTGACAAAATACATCTTTGGTCGAAAAAGTGGCTCGTCAAATTTAATCCCCTAAAAACAGAAACGATGACCATATCTAGAAAGTCCAACAAACCTTTATTTCTTTAATAATGGCTTATGGCATGACCACATAAGTATCATAATTGAAAAAGCCTACCGCAGAATTAATATTTTACGGAGATTACGATTTGTCCTGGACAGATTCACTCTGGAAAAAATGTATATATCGTTTATTCGACAATTATTGATTATGGGGACGTCGTATGGGATAATCTTACTCAAGCATTGGTAAACAAAATTGAAAATGTTCAAGTTGAAGCAATGATAATAGTCACGGGTGGCACAAAATTAACTTCAATTCAAAAACTGTACGATGAAACTTGATGGGAAATGGTTTCTGAAAGGCATGGAAATCCTAGATTTATTTTATTTTACAAAATGGTTGGCAAGCTTGTACCAGAGTCTCTTCCAACTTTGTTACCAAACAGAAATGCTTCAACTCATGGACACTTTACCCGACAGGCGCAAAACATTTCCGAAATCCGAACAAATACAATTTTTAATTTTTTTAAAAAATATACAAAAAGTGAATGTCCAATATTTTATTACACTGGATCTAGAATGGGACAAATCTTAAATGCCAGATTTCGCATGAACTGTAGTTCGCTAAATGTGCACCTGTTTATGCGAGATCTTGTAGATTCTCCTAATTGTACGTGTGGTCAGGTTGAGACACCATTTCGCTTTTTATAATTCTGTCCTAAATATGCTCGTCTACGAACTGAAACGATTAATACAATTGATTTTCACGAACATGTGAGTATCAACCCCCTATTATTTGGCTCAAAGGGTCTAAACACAGAAACAAATATAAACAATTTTCTTACCGTTCAAAAGTTCATCATAAAAAAGTGAGAGTATTGTAATACTTAATTGTATTATTTACTGCCTTTCTGCTTTCAATATACTTATTTTATTCTCTAGTTTTTCTATTCTTAATTAAGATTTTTTTCACTGAGCAGCTAGTCTAATTGATGTATGTCATTTGATAAGGGAAACGGATTTATGAAAGCTTTTATTAGCGAATCCAGTTTGTTTATTCATTGTATTGTATTTATGTATGTATGTTTATCTGAATAAATATGTTTAAACCAAACACTTACAATGACCGAAAAGCACAATCACACACACACCACAATCCACCAGGGAATCGCACAAAAACCCAATAAGAAACAAGTAAATGACAAGAGGCAAACATGGACATCGATAGGAACTCGGGATATCCGGACTTGGTACCGGTACTAGCAAAAACTAGCGTTTATGGGTATCCAATCTATACTCATGCTAAAATACAATCTAAATGGCGTCTTCACTTTGCATATACTATATCTTTACATTTGTGCAAAAAAGAAAAAAAAGAACGAATAATTGTTGAAAAACGACGGACGCAAAGTCATGGTAAAGACTAGAAATTTTTAAGAAAAATGCATCCACGGAAATAGTCGATACTATAAGTTTCTAGCTAAAAAATATAGTTTCGATAAACAAGAAGTTAGCCACTTATTCAATTAAGACACAAACCTCCCTCAACAATTTGTCATACATTTAAGGACGACCATTTGATTTGGGGGGGGGGGGGCTTGGTCGATTTTGATCATAAATTAATTGTCTGATTCATAAAATGTTAAAGTTTCAATATATATAAATTATGCAAAAACTGCGACAATAAGTTTTCAAGTTATAAATTATTTTTTAAGTCTATTTACATGCATAGTTTTACACACATGTGTATTTTTACATAGGTATGTAAATTTGCACTGGTGTGCAATTACTGCATGTAAACGCAACTGCATACGTGTGTAAACTTGATAAAGGGTGCAAATTTGCATGAGGTCAGGGGCAAGTGTAAATGTATATTTGCACATGTGTAAATTTACACGGTATGCATTTTGAGCATGTAAATGCAAACTTAAAAATGCACACTGTGCAAAATACTGTTCCTGTCTATGAAATGGAAGAAAAAGGGCATTGCAACTTGATTTGAATCATGAAATTGATGCACACACGCTGAACTATGATTTCTATAAAATTCAGACTTTTCAACCAAAGATGAAGACACTGAACTCTCCTCCTTGTACTGGGTACCAAAATTACACAAATGCCCATACAAACAACGATACATCGCTGGATCTGCTAAATGTTCTACAAAACCTATTTCTAAGCTATTAACATCCATCTTGACAGCCGTACAAGATGGCCTTCAAAAATATTGTGATACTAGCTTTTCCAGAAGTGGTGTAAATGAAATGTTGATATTAAAAAACTCTAAGGATCTGCTTGACATCTTAAAATCGAGATCATTATCACACTGTAACAGCACTAAAACTTTTGACTTTTCCACGCTTTATACTACAATTCCCCATGAACAACTGAAATCGCGGCTGAAAGATATAATTCATAGATGTTTCTCCCGCAAGAACGGCGAACAAAGATATAAGTACATTGTTATAGGCAGAGAACAAGCATACTTTGTGAAATACGACTCAGAATCACAGAAAAAATATACAGAGGAAGAAGTGATTAAAATGTTAGAGTTTCTGATCGACAATATATTTGTCCAGTTTTTGTTTTTCAACAGACTATCGGAATTCCAATGGGCACAAACTGTGCACCTCTTTTAGCCGATCTATTTCTCCACTCATATGAAGCTGAATTCATCGAAGGGCTTCATCTTTAATTTCAGCTTCCGTTATATAGATGATATTTTATCACTAAACAATCCTCGCTTTGGTGATTTTCTTCATCTTATCTATCCAAAAGAGCTAGAAATTAAGGATACTATAGATACTTCCACATCAGCCTCGTTCCTTGACCTTCATCTTGAAATTGACAACAGATGTACACCACAAACAAGGCTATATGACAAACGCGATGACTTCACTTTTCCAATAGTCAACTTCCCCTTTCTCTGTAGCAACATTCCAAAAGCACCAGCATACGGAGTTTACATCTCCCAACGCATTCGCTACTCAAGGGCCTGTGGTCGATACAGTGACTACCTTGATAGAGCTCGGTTGCTTACAAATAGGCTACTTAAGCAAGGGTATGTTGCCCATACCTTGAGGTCATCACTACAGAAGTTTTACGGTCGACATCACGGTCTTGTGGACCGCTATGGGATGTCTGTTTCCCAGATGACAAATCTTTCTCTTTGCCACTAAAGTTTGTTTTTCCTCTACCATATTTGACTTTACTACCGGAGTTGACATGTTCAACATGGCGGGTGTCTTATAAGAAGCAGGAGATGCTTACTCTACCGGTGCACCTGATCTCACCCATGGTTTTTATTGATCCGTGTTGTTCATTTTTGTATATTTGCGTGTCTTCATTTTCTTTTCTGTGCCGTGCTCATGTTATGTCTTCGTTTCCTTGCTTTTCCGACGTTGCCATGGTCCTTGGATTGTTCTTTTCAGACTGACGGTTCGGTTCTCACTTACTTTTCTGACAGTTTTGTCTGATTTTGCGTTTTTTCTCATTATAGTGGAAGTTGGGCTATGATTGAAAAAATAAAAAAGATACAATACAACTTTACGTTTTTCTATTACTTTACACTATTCGACTACTTTCGCATGTGCGTGAACCCACTTGAAACGACAGGCCATTATTTAGCGTTTATTTCCTTAAACTTGACGAACCAAATGGCTTATTGAATGTAGGGTCCCAATGATTAGTTAAGTTTAACAACTGGTCTCAGCTGATTTAAACATTCACATGTCCATGTTTACACCAGAGCTCAAATTAAATTTTATAAAATAAACATTTCGTAAAAAGATTTGTATAGGTAGCTTGCAATTTTCAGAGGAACTAATCAAAATAGTTTTCCATACGATCCAGTCCAGTTTAAACCTGTCGCTTTCTTTTGTTACTGCAAGTACCAAGCAAGACTGTGCCAATAACGTTTGTCTTTTGTCCTTTATTGTGTTTTGTTGTGGATTTCTCTGGCGGATTTGGGGACTGTATGTTAACTTTTCAGTCATTTTAATGGTTTATTGTTATCTTTTCTTTTTTATCTAGTATATGAATTTCAAACTTTCAGACAGATGCGTTTGATTACCTGTGTATGAATAAGATGACGTAAAATAAGTTCCAAAAAGGTCTAAAGACAAGACCATTAAGATACGAAAAATTAAAAAAAAATGAGACCTTGATGAAATTGAACAAAACGCCACAAGAAATTGAACCATTTGATAATTGTTTAAAGAATATTTTATTGTGCAGTGGTAGGAAATATTTATCAGTTTTGCTTTAAAAGTTCAAGTAGATTTTGTTGTTAATCAATTCCAATGTTAAAACAGCCTGGCTATGGTGAAAAAAAATGTTAAAATCATAGTAAAAGAATACGGAAAAAATGCTCATTGGATGTTAAGAGGTAAATTTGAAAGACCTAAAATTATGTAAGTATGTAAATATTATTGTCTACCTTATACAATACATTGCAGGAAGACTGTAGAATTAAAAAAGTTTATGTTTTTCTGCTAATGTCAATTTTTTACAGTCAAACTAGCATACAGGATGATGCAAAGTCCTGTCGAATGAACCTTCTTCCTATCTCAGACTTCGAGTTGCAGTTTACTTTAAAATTTTTCAATGATTTAATAACTTTTTATCTTTTTTAGGGTAGCGTATTGTTTTGTTCACTCACATTTTCATACTACAATTTACTTTGTAGGAAAATACTTCAAGAATGTTTTAAAAGTAAAGGGATGTCTACAATCAGTACAGCTGTAGGTTTTGCAACTTTGGTTGGCTTATTAAAAGACCTTTTTGAAAACTCGAAGGTTTTGATGGGGTTTCTTTCAGTGTGTTTCAAAGATGTTAATATTTAAATATCCGAAAACTTTTGAGTTATTTTCATATCTCGTGAAGAAATTAAAATTGCAGTCACTAAAATGACCATTATACCAAAAACCCAATGAAGAATTTATAATAAGTAGTCCTCATTCTAATCAAGGTTTGATGTTCTGAAAAGGTCATTTTCCAATTTCAATGGAATGTCACAAAAGCTAATAACTTCTTTAATAAATTTTAAACACGTACATGAATGTCAGTACAGTAAAATTACAGGATAATTATAATATTTATATTAAATTAAACAAATTACAAATTATGCCACATCCGCAGAAATTTAATAAATGATATAAAGCTTAACATTGTGACTTAAATAAATGACAAAATACCGAGGTTGCTGTGAATTTTGTTTCTGCATATGCACATTTCGACAACTTTTGTCTCATCAGTGCAGATAAAATCAAAACATTTGGAAGTCCATAAACTGAAATACGTGTAAACTGATACAGAAAAAGTAACCAATAAGATATACATAGAAAAGCCAAAATTAGCTAAGGACAGAGCTGTGCAAGAGAGGTATACCCCTTAGTTATAAACAAAATTTTCTAAAATTTAGATATTACCAAATTTCCAAGTTAAATCGGTTTTCGGGCCAGCACCGAAGTACTGAATACTGGGTTGGTGAATACCCTTTTGGATTAACAGTCCACCAGCAAAGGAATCGGCCCAGTGGTAATAAATAACAAATACCGAAGTTGCTTTTAATTTTGTTTCTGCATATGGGCATTTTATGATTATGCTGACGACAAATGCTAAATTACAGTCCTCATATAAATGGCAACTGTTACTCAATCTTCAGAAGGAGACAGTGAACATCTAATTCAACAAAATGTAATCAAATCCAGAAAAAAATTCCAAGCTATAGCTATTTGCACTATGGCACTAATACACACAATAACAATATTGTATTCAATTTAAATGGGATAAATATTAAATGTGATAACAAAGTAGTATAGAGGGCTACGCCGAGCGCAGCATGATACGACCGCAGCATGTCGACCACTGAAATTTAAAAAAAGTGTAATTTACAGTGAGTATTGACATACGAAAGAGCTTGTACAGTAATTTACGAAAGCCGGAGGGGGACTTCCGAGTTCCGACTTCTTACTTCGATGTTGCAATCTGGAAAGGTAGCCTTTCCGGTTTGCAACATCGACTTCGGTATTTAATTTTGTCAGTTTGTTAGGACTGAAAGTTTCATAGTTTATGACCTATCGCGAAATCAATAAAAATTGATTGATAGCTTAAATGGTGTTAGACCTTCTACTAGCAATATTTGAACTATAATTCAAGACGATAACAATCAATTTGGGAACAGAGAAACACTGGGGAGGGAGTAATTTTGAATACCACTGGATAAAGGGGTTGAGAGGCAGGGGTTAACCTTACCTCCAGTTACCTACTTCTTGGGTGTCAAAGGTCTTGTATTTGGTATTATCTTGGTCCTGAAGAACCAATCGTGCATGTCATCAATCTTATAAATTTGTGGCTTTCACGTTAAAGTTTCTATGAAGCAAGCATCACGCCTATTATAAAGGGGTATTTTTTCACGATTCCCTCTAAAAAAACAAAAAAAAACAAACAAACCAAAAAAAAAAAAGGCCCGACACCTTCAAGACCCCCTTTTATGTCTTAGATAACAACACTTTAGGGTGTGCATTTTGAAATATAAACTTATCCAATTGACAGAAAACTTCATATATAGGAAATCGTTTTCAATTTTGCAATAGTCCTTGGACGGTAAATTCTTGCAATCGGAAAGATTGATTTGGTTTTTGTTCATCCTCTTTTTATACACCCCTTCGAGACGATATAGGTTGTATGGTGGAACTTAGTTCATCAAGGTAAGAGTGATAAGATTGGGAGGAAAATCTTATCACCAAGTCCAGAAAATCAAGGAAGTGGATGCATGGATACGTACACATTTGCTGGATTTTATCTCTGAGCGGTGTCAAATTATATATCCTTTAATCTTCCCCCTTCTAGAATATTATGACTTGCAATTGTTTATTTTCAAGGGATGAACGATACAGTTTTAATGATCAGGGAGGTCATTCCCTGCTTCACATGTTGTTATATAAATATATTGTAATATAATGAGGGTATATGGATTCATATTTTTTTTTTTGAAGTGACATTAATTTTTCATTATCCGAGAGCTAAAACTGTTCATTTTTATCTATTTAGACAAACTTTTTGCAAAATCGTTGATCTAGAATCATGACTATCATTGTCATTTTAGTGTTAAAGATTGGGTCACGGAACACTTCATATTATTTTAAGTTCACGTTCAAGCTATGTCAAGTTAAATGTTGTTTGAAACTTTGACAGAGCCACTTCGGCATCATTTTTATCAATTCATTGGGAATCTTGTAAAACCTTACGGTAATGGATAGTTTTGTCATGTATTCAGCTACCAATAACTCTTCGGAGACTTCACAACGATGTATAGTTAATGAGAAATTTACAAAATTCCAACTTCTGAATTTTTTGTTGCCATTTCCGTAGCTTTTACTTCCGGTTTTACAAGAGTGAGCTTTTTGCATTTTTAAAGGTTTTTGTGAGTGTTTAAATATTACGAAACTGTATTATTGTGGTTGGCCGCCCAGAATTGCATAATTTTTATGGAAAGATTAGTTATTTTTATCTTTGAAATGATTGTTATCGGAACTAGTTGTAGCGTATTAATCTCGTTACACCTTTAGTTACTGGTAACATATTTTTGTCAGTCTTGGTATAAATAGTTGGAAAGGCGCGAATTTTTGAAAACTTATAACTATCTTAATTTTAACCATTTTTGATGCTTGCTGACAAGTTAAATACCCCAAATAAAGTATTTCTGTAACATTTTTGCTAGTTGTCAGCCAAGTAGGAATTTGTCAGGCAATTGTCAGCCAGCAGGACAAGCTCTGATTGGTTGCTTAAGACTATAAAAGACGCGCAAGTCGTGATGGCCGCAGATCGCATTTTACCAGCCTAGCTGACCAGTTGAGAGTATAAGCAACAAAACCAAGTCTAGTTCCAAACCATTAAGCTAATCTTTATATAGATTTATATTTCATTTTGGGAAAGAATAGTATTGTAAAGGTACTTTGAATAGCCAAATATAGAAGAATGTTCTTTTAGTAAAGAAGTATTTTTGAATACGAATATCTCTAAAAGCAAGTCCACATTACTAATATAAACAGTAGAAATCCAAATGGCGGAAGTTTACTTTTATCATTTCCGGTTAAATGTCAATATTAGAGAAATTCTTTCAAGAGCTAAAGTTATATAAAAATAATGCTCCATAAATATTTTGGAAAACTGCAACTGATTTTGTAACAATTCATTGGAAGCGATGCCGACGCCTATATGTTCTATTTTTGAGAATACTGAGGATACGGAAGGCATTTCGTACTACAAATGTTATAATATACAGACATGAAATGACGATGAAAATTAATTACAACTTTGAACAAGAACTGTTTTATTTGATGTTGCCTTGCTACAATTTTACCACTCCCCCGCCTATTACAATATTCAAAATATTTCAGTCTTCTAGTACTTCTTACTTCTAACGTCTTACTTCTAACTTTTTACTTCTAACTTCTAACTTCTTACTTCTAAGTAAGAAGTTAGAAGTAAGAAGTAAGAAGTTAGAAGTAAGAAGTTAGATGTTAGAAGAAGTTAAAAGTAAGAAGTTAGAAGTAAGAAGTGAGAAAGAATTTGGAAGATCTATGACAGCATGTAGAGCATGGAATGAGCACCAAACTGTGATGATTAAAATGTATTGTTCATACCTTCATTATGTTTATATTCCAGGATGGGAAAGATTTTACGGCTGAATTGGGAAAATTGTATAGAAGATGTGAAAAAATTATACATACCATATGCCCAGAAGTACGAAACTGTCTCAATAAATATAAAAAAAAACTGAAAACAAAAACAAACCAAAAACAAAACAAAACAAGAAAACAATCGAAAAATACTGGGGATGACTGTTAATTACATCGTTTGAGTTCCATCTTCGCACTTCCTATATTTTTAATGAATACGTGCTTCAAGATAAAGTGAACTGGGAAATCTTCAAATAAGCACTACAGAGTTTATGGAAGTCGGTTCATGCTAATTCTAAAATAAATGTAGTTTCTTTTAAGGGTATGATTACGGCAGTTGACTTAACACCACGATTTCTGACAGGGGTCTGTGTTTAAATCCAGCAAGCGTGTACGTTCCCAAGCATCCACTCTAACTTTCTTATCATACCTGCCTAAATCAAAAGAGCTTTACAATAAAAGCTAAATCGTCTTCAAGAGGTGTAAAAGAGTATT
>MJUU01027473.1:67236-79644 GCA_002080025.1 Modiolus philippinarum
GCTAAGTTGAACACGATTTGCTGTATCTGCAATTTTTGTGTAGAAAATTGAATAAGTAATACCTTTACCCGTTATTTTTATCAGACATAATACAAATAAAACACATCGCTTATTACACATAAAATACAAGACCGTTCACGTTTGAGAATCCTTGCAACAGTCCTGTAGTCTGAAGATAACCGATTGCAAGGCTCACTCCCCCTTAATCCTCTTTTACCAGTGGCAATCAGAATTCTCCCCTCCTAGTGTTTTCCCTTTCTCAAATAAATCATGTTTTTATAAACCTGTTCTGGTCTTGGATTTTTGCTGAAATATTGAAAGTAGGACTTTAAACGCCATTCAATCTATCATTTTTATTGCTTTTGCCGTTAGTCATAAACTATGAAACCTTTAGTTCTGACAATTGACAAAAGTAAATGCCAAAGTCTATGTTGAAATTCGGAAAGACTACTTTCCGAATTGCAACATCGAACTAAGAAGTAAGAACTTAGAAGTAAGAAGTAAGTAGTCAGAAGTCGGAACTCGGAAGTTAGAAGTAAGAAGTTAGAAATAAGAAGTTATAAATAAGAAGTAAGAAGTAAGAAGTCAAAAGTCGGAACTCGGAAGTACCCTTCCGGCTTTCGTAATAATTAGATAGACAAAATAAGGAGCTCGACCCAGTCATTAGCTGGACACAAACTAGGGAAAACAAAATTAGAACTTATGACACCTTATGATTCCTCTTTCAACCCCTATAGCTCGAAAATGGTAAGAGCTACGGCAAATCCATTGACATACTACTAATAGCTTATATCAAGAGGAATCCAAAGAAAAAATCCTATCGAAATCTGATCAAAAATAAAATTTCACATTATTTAGAAAAAAGATGCAATTTGGTCCCTTTGATCCCTTATAGCTCTTTAAGCACAAGAGCTATGCCAAATTCGTTGACAAACTTCTGAAATCTTACAACAAGAAAACCCAAAGAAAAAAATCCCATTGAAATATGATGAAAAATAAAATTTAAGGTAATCTGCATGTTTGTAATTTTGGCCCCATTTGGCCCTCATAGCTAGGAAAGGAAACAATTTATCAAAAATTTTATGGTGCAGCACTATATTAGTTTCTTTTATAAGGAATCCATGGCAAAAACATGCATCAAAATCGGACTGAAAAATTAAAAAAATAAAGTTTTTGAAATTTGCCCCTTTTGGGTCCAATTTATCTTATGAACGGTACATGCAATGTAAAATCCGTTGATAAACATCAGAAAGGAAATTAAATTAGGAACACACTGCAAGAAACCCCATCAAAATCTGATAAATGATAAATATTTTACAGCCAAATATGTGAAAACACCCAATTTGCCCTATTTGACCCCTTTTTAAAATCGACCGGGACCAAAATAACATAACTTATACCCAGCCTTCCTTTTGTGCCAAGGAAACTATGTCAAAGTTTCATAAGGATTGATCAACTGGCCCCAAAACAGAAGTGTCTACAGACGACAACGACGCCGTACGACAACGACGACGACAGCGCCACACCATTATACGACCTCAATTTTTTTGCGGTCGTATAACTTTTACATGCACTTCCCAGTCATATTTAAAAATGCAGCACAACAATCAAATGTAATGAAAAGAATATCACATATCAAAATCCATTCATTCATTTATTCATATCTTTAGTTCCTCATAATTAAAATTAAGATTACAATATTTTATGATAATTATAGTTTTCATAACGAGAAAGAATTGTATATCGATGGATATTAACTAGAGTTATGTAATTTCAAAATATAATAAACGAGCCTTTGGCGAGTTTATTATTTTGAAATTATATAACGAGAGTTGATATCCATCGATATACAATTTTTTCGAGTTATCAAAACTATTTCTCTTATGATTTTCATAATATTCAGTGCCGAACTGCTGTTTTTGTTTCAAGCAACAACACCGTTGCTAGGTAACGTTAATCACGGCCAACGAGATTTCACAGTGGTCCAATAAAAACGTCGAAAAAATAATAGCACATCGCGCGTGATGTGTTATTACTTGACGCTCGACCAATGAAATTTCTGTAAAAGCGATTCAACAAGTTCATATCTAACTCCAGCTTCAAAGTCTCGTTACGGAATATTCGTACAAGGAATAGATAATTAGCGTGCATCATAAGAGAACTCAATATAAACAAAACATATTAACATTTCAAATACACATTAAACACTAAAATACACACATTTAAGCACTTAACATAATTTACAATTTATCCGTACAATGTCATTTTATTTACTAGGAAAAATAGTTAAAAATATCATACATCGGCGGTTATAATGTGCAAAGCAACGGATAAAATGACAGTGGCAGAGCTTCCTGAAGGAGGATCGAGATTTCAAAGTCTTTAAGTTGAGTGTTTGGAGGTAATGAGGTGCAAACCGATTATGCTTTCCCAAATGTCGGAGCGAGTTCTCGAATCTAATTTTAATATGTCTTTGACAACGGAATGTTGAAAAATATCAAGGGCTGAAAAATAATTTCTTTTCAAATTAGTAAAGACGGTAAAACGACAGAATTGTAAAGTTTGGTCATCACGATTGGGTTAGTATTATCGGATGAAATTCCTTTCAAAGCAAAGAACGTGTTTCTACTTTACGACAACTCTTTGTAGTTCTACCATATGATTTGAAATTAGAGTTTAGTTCGATGCCTAAATGGGTATGGTTATCATTTATCGGTAGAAAAAGAAAAAAAATTACAGAAGTCCACATTTTAGCCTAGAGAGCAACTGCGCTAGGAAAAATGAAAGGATATGGAGTGAATGTACATGTGACAAAACGCACACGATACATAGAAAACTCCCGTTTATCAAGGACAAGGCTTTTATTCCTGTTTACATCTTGATTTCGCCTGAAGGTCTTCAAATAGAGGTGAACAATATTCACCCCCTCAAGCGAGATCAAAAAGGCCCCTAGCTTGCACTTAAGCGGTATTCTTGACAAAAATTATATCAAGGTCACTCCCTTGCTCCCCACCCGCCATGGAGTGACAACTTGGGCGATGCTCAGGGTTATCCATCTGAAAGCATCAGGGTTACAAGAAGAGAATAAAAATGTTGAGCAACATCGATCGCAACTAAAGTATGTCATTGAAGCAACACATGTCGGGAGCGGTCAATGAGAAAAAAAGTAAAATCGGGCAATGTATGCCTACAAATATTTGTCATTAAGTAGCCCGACGAAAGACAAAAATAAGGACAAAACAACATAGATAGACAACACGGGGCGCATCGTAGGCAAACCTTGCTATTTATATTTCATACGAATCTACACAATTTTTCTAGTTTTACTTTTTCAGAGGTACACATTATGCTTTTGAAATTTAAAGTATTTGGTCTTCGGGTTAAGTGTGTAGAAAGGATTCGATTTCTTTTTTCATTGTAAAATTATATTCCATAGCAAAATGAAATTCATCATCAATACATTGACTGTCAAAGTTTGTGCACAATCTATTTCTCTCATGACCAGTTTCTATAGGAAGTTCTGAATTTGCTGAGAGTTAAAAACTACCGTGTGTGATTATACTTGTTATTAGTGTGTAAATATAGTTCCCATCTTATTATTAGTTTTTAAATATAGTTCCCAAGGTCTAAATAGGTATTTATCAAGTCTTACAGTTACGTAAGGAAGCAGATGTTATCTTTATATTGGACGTTGACCAATATGTGTGATGGCCTATTTTATTTTATTTTATTTTGTTTCGCGTACAGGAAGCAGATATGGTATGATTTTTTACGCTTTTCAAACCGATGAATTGTAAGTAAATTCTGAGGACATTGATGAGCATACACTTTTCACAGAGAAAAAACTTCAACCTGAAGGTAAGCCTCATACTACCCACTTTGAGTCCATGATCACTGGAGCATGAAGTTGGTAGCGTGGATAAATTTTTATTCTAATATGAGCCTCCTCTTTGGCCTTGGAAACAAAGCTATGTTCTAATTCCAACAATATTTTTTAGCACATGCGTATATTTTTTACAAAAGGACATTCGTAATATACAGTTTCACATTTTATTCACTCAATATTCGTGTGTAAATAAAGTTTTAAATCACACAAAAGCTGCATCAAATAATGACAATAATAGAAATTTACAACGGTTACTAAATCTAAGACTCGGAACCGAAATTGACATAACGGTGACCTAGCAACGAATGTGTTGTTGTTATGAAATCTTATCTATGTTGCATATCATACTCTACAATTTAGATAAAAGAATTTTAATTTTTAACGTTAATAGAATTATTAATATGAGTGTTATTCCTTTTCTTTTCATTTTTGGCTTCAAATATAACATAGCTAAGCAATCATATAAATCTGAAATACAACCAGCTCAAATTTATACCGCTTCGATTTTAAAATATAGTTATTTATTTTTTTCACAATAGATTATTTGTATTAATTCATAAGCTTATGAGCAACTTGTATAAATAAAATAACGAATATAGACTTCTCTATGTTCGTTTATGTGTGTTTGTATGCAGTTTTCTGACATGTTGTAATTCTAGTGTCAAACACAATATTGCCCTCTAAGAGCCGCTTCGAATGTTCAAAACGCTTGTTAAATATATATTAGAATCGAAATAGATTATCTATGCGAATTAGAACATGGTCAGACCTTATTTATACCTCGCTATCGCTCGGTATAAAATACTGACAAATATAAGGTCTGCCCATGTTCTAATTCGCATAGAGCCCGCTTGCAATAATCTATTTCTTAATTATGATTTTAGTTTAATTATCCAATATCCATTCTTTTATGCTGATGATCAGCTAAATTTGCAGTATCTAGAACATGCGCAGATAATACCACTTTTCAAAGAAAAGCAAACATCCCCAAAGAAACCTCCATATTTAGTTTAGTGTTTCGACCGATAGTGCCACGTGTTCGATAGACTTAAAAATTGTTTCTCTTTAATTATACTAGAATTATTATCTGGATTTCTATGATGGACAAAAACAAGCCAGATTCCCGTTTGACACCAGGAGAAGTTCTTTACCCTGTGGAACAGGACGTTTCTGACACTTTTAATCTTCCTTATCAGGGTCAGCCATCGGGTGCATCATGGCCGACGCAAATGAGAAAGGCGAGGTCAATCTTTCTGGCATTGCCAGTGTTAAGTGTTAGAGAACAAATGTGTATTTATATAAAGTTCAATGATAATATCATACATCCTTCACAGAGAAAAATTCAGCCTGTAGGTAAACCTCATACTATCACGCCTCCCCCTCCGTGATCAGTGAAGTATGTAGTTGGTAGCATCGGTGAAATTTTATTACGATTTTTGTTTAATTAGACACCAATTAGTATTTGTATAAAGTTAAATGATAATGGCATACACCCTTCACAGAAAAAAAAAACTTCAACCTGTCGGTAAACCTCATACTTTCACGCCTCTTTCCCCGTGATCATTGAAGCATGAAGATGGTTGTATGGGTAAAATTTTATTATGCAGGGGGTCCAACCTTATTGGTTGGAGAGGTCCTAATTGGTTTGAGCAAAATAATTTCTGTGTCAATTTTCGGTTTTTTAGAGCATTTTAGTTGATAAAAATGTTCCCTTTCGGCAATGATTATACAACTGAATCTTTTCCATTCAATACTTGTTCAAAATATTAAAGATTCAAACATTATTGAATAAAAACAGTTTCCAAAATATCGCAGAAGTTCAAAATGTAGGTCGTTGATGTTTTTCTTCAATAGCTTTTGAAATCTTATATATTTTGAACAAATATTGAATGAAAAGGATGAATTTATTTAATAATTGCCGAAAGGTCGCATTTTAATCAATGTAAACCTTCTTAGTAACTTTAACTCATACACAAACGATTTTGCTCTAACCAAATTAGGACTTCTCCAACCAATTAGGTTGTACCCCGCTGTTATGGTTTTTTGTTTAATTAGACGCTAATGTGTATTTATATATACAAGTTTATATATAAGTTTCAGGATAATAGCATACATCCTTCACAGAGAAAAATTTAAACCTTTGGGTAAACTTAACTTGGGACGGACGGACGGACAGACACGAACACTATATATACGCCCCTTTTATCATAGGCGGGGCTTAAAAACCTAGTATTTGTAACAAAATTCAATCTGACAATCAAGAGTATTTAAAGAAAATTGTAGTAACACCAGCACCTACTCCAACAAAACCAAAAGTTCAAAAAGATATTTAATAATTACTTACAGTAGAAGCAATAATTTACAAGACTCACTAAAAAATAGGGTCAGTCTGTTCTTCACTAGAGTTAAAAACATTCAAGAGATCAGCGTGATATAACTAGAGGTTGTCGTAACGACAGCTATCCCTGCACTCCCTGTTTAACACAGAAAACAGTTGTTTTACCCTATGGGCATAATTTTTCTCAACATTTTTGAAATCAAACTAATGATAGTCGTTATTTTTTCAAAAAGAATTTAAAGGATGATATATGGTTGTTAGGCAGAATTCTAAAAAATAAGTGGTCTTTGAGACTTTCAGGACATTTACCAAGATTGGAAGCACATATTTTTGAAATCATATTGATTAAAATGTTTGTCCTATACTAAACAAACTATTTAGGTATGGTTGTTAGGTAGAATTCCAAATAGTAAGTAGTCTTTGAGACTTTCAGGAAATATACTATAATTGGAATCAAATATTTTTGAAATCCAATTGATGAAAGTGTTTGTCCTAAATTAAAAAGCTATTTAAGTATGGTTGATAGTTTTGCAATCCATTCAGTTAAAATGTTTGTCCTAAACTAAACAAATTATTTCAGTATGGTTGCTAGGTATAATTCCAAAAAATAAGTAGTCTTTGAGACTTTCAGGAAATTTACCAAAGTTGAAATCGCATTTTAGAATTCTACTTATTCAAAATCTTATTTTCTAATAAACAATTGCTAAAATACATAGTTATATGCTCAATTAAAAAAATGTCTTTGACATTTTCAGGAAATTTACCAATATTAGAACCGGAATCATAATTCCGAAAGTTTATTACAAATCTACACACTGTTTGCAACAATTCTGCATAAAGATTTTATCCCTAAATCCAAAAATGTAGGCGGAGTTTGTGTCACATGCCACATGTGTGAAAATCCAGATCTGTGGGCCTTTGTCAGAATCAACATCTTGGGGCTTCTTCTTTGCACCGAAACAAAAAAATCCGAAAGCTAATTGCGCATCTACAGACAATATGGAACAATTCTACAACAAAATTAAATCCCTAAATCCAAAATGTAGGAGGAGTTTGAGTCACAAGAAAAGTGTGACGGACAGAAAGACAGATGGAGGGAATAACAATAGCCCCAGACTTTCTTTGCAGAGGGCAGCATGATCGCAGTTTGTTGATCACTGAAATTTGAACAAGAGTAATTTAAAGTGAATTTGTACAAAGTTAAGAACTTGACATAGTAATTAGATGGACACAAACTAAGGAAAAGAAACAAAAATCCCTTTTGATCCTTAAAGCTTGAAAATAGTTCGAGCTACACCAAAGAATACTAACAAAAGCTTAAAATAAGTGGAATTCAAAGAAAAAAATTCCCATCGAAATCCAATAGAAAATAAGATTTTGTATTTTGTGTTTTGAAAAATTGCAATGTATTGCAATTGAAAAAAACACCCCCCTCCAAAAAACAAAAAAAAAACAAAATTACAAAACAAAAAAAAAAACAAAAAACAAAAAAACTCCAAAAAACAAAAACAAAAAAACACAGAAAAAAGAACAGGAAAAAATAACAATGACCTAAATGTACAATCACAGGTCAGAATCACAGGATCACTTGAAATGTTATCAAATAGCTAAAAGTAAAATTAGGAAAATATTACAAGATAAGCTCATAATGAATGAATGGGGAATTACTCAATTGTGCAAGACACATGCTTGTCATTATGGAACCGAATACTTCTAGTGACTTTTGAGTTTGTCAGTACTGAGATAGAACTCGGTGATTTTACTGAACAAATATTTTTTCTGTTCCAATTCGGCTAACATACTCACCCCTATTAAGCTGAGTTCTCGGTAAAAGGAATTGTCCGGTTCAGAGTTCGCATATAAGTCCGGTTCTAAAAATGTCAACAAAACAGAATTTTCACCCTAAAAACATGAAATTAACAGGTTATTATTACCCCTTGTTACATACATTTATTAATCATTTATTCATCTACCTCTTGACCAAAATTTGGTAAGAACTATGCAAAAATAAGCATATGATAAAGCAGAAATGTGTAAGTTTTGTACTAAAATTTGATCACTAAATAAACCTATTATTTCAATATTTCTGGAAATGATACTTTTTTAGAACCTACATATATAGGAAGCTCATTAAGACGCAGAACACAAACAAAATGCATTTGTAAAAATGATGGATAATGTTTTGGTAAGGTATGGATAATGTTTAGCCACCACTTGGAGTTCTGTTTAATACCGGTTTATAATAATTTTTAGGTAGAAAGCTCAACTTTGAATGGGTGCTTTGTTTAGGCTCCGATTACCGTCTGTGTAAAATATATTCGTGTACATATCCTGAGAAAGTATATAAAAAAAACACAGACACCGCCGATTGTGCAATATTTTACGAAAGGATATGGAGTAAATGAACATGAGACCACAACACATATGTTTACTCCAACTGCAATTAAATAAATGAGCTGTATGGCCATTTCGGAAATTAATTTCTCATCAGCAGCACTAGAACCAACTGAACATAGGAAATAAAAAATTTCAATAAATGTTTAAAATGCAATTATTATTGGACCCGAGTAATATTTAGATTATCTCATCTAAAACATTGTAACCACAATGATTCGAGTCATTCGACAGATCGTTACAATGTTTCTATTTCGCAAATGATACTAGACATTTTCGAGAAGATTCAAACTTACAAACAACGACTATGACTTAATACAGAAGTAATAGTTGGCAGTTTGACAGACGCGTGGAGCACAATATGCTAGCCTGATGATGCCTCAAGTTTTTGTGTGTGTTCAAATTGTTAGTGCTTTAGTTTTGTATTCTTCTTGTTTATTCATTTTGTTGTTTTATCTTTGTCATGTCGTCTCCATAAGTGCTATTCTCCTGTTTGGGGGTTTTGCTTGTGATTTTTTCCCTTTTCTACCTTTTTGCTACGGCATTCTGTTGCAGATGCGTTCTGAAAACAAACTAAACCAAACTTGTCAGAAATGATGTATGGAAGATCTTTTACAAAAATACCCCATTTCCTTTCAATACGGCAATAAACAAGGCCATCATCTCGTAACATAGTTTGCGGTATTCAATATTAAGATCAACTTTGAGAGTAAGTTAGAACCCAACGGTCAATCCAAAACGAACAATCCAAGGACAACAGCAACATCGGAAAAACAAAGAAACAATGACATAACATGAGAACGGCACAGAAAAGAAAAATGGAGGCACACAAATTACAAACACGGACCCAATAAAAAAGATGAGTGATCATGTACCAGTAGAGTAAGCATCTCCTGTTTCTTATAATACATCCTAGTTATTGAACATGGCAATTTCGGTAGTACAGTTAAATCCGGTAGAGGAAACAACAATTTTGCGTTTAAAAGGAAGTATCCATAGTCATCTGGGAAACAGATATCAAGATGGTGATGGCGACCATAGAATTCATGAGTGATGACTTCAAATTAGGGTATCATACCCTTGTTTAATTAAGCAGCCTATTTGTGACCAATCTGACTCTATCAAGGAAGTCACTGTATCCAGCATACGCCCTTGACAAGCGAATGAGCTGGGAGATGTTAGCTCCAAATGACGGAGCTATAGGAATGTTGCTACAGTGAAAAGGAAAGTTGACTTTTGGAGAAGTGAAGTCATCGCGTTTGTCATACAGCTAACTTTGAAGTCTACCTCTGTTGTTAATTTCAAGATGAAGGTCAAAGAACGAGGACGATGTGAAAGTGTCTATAGTGTCCTTAATTTCGAGCTCTTTTGGATAGATCAGATGAAGAAAATCACCAAAGCGAGGGTTGCCAAGTGAAAAAATATCATCTATATAACGGAAGCTAAAATTGAAGGATTAGGTTAGTTTTTATCTTTATTTTAATCGACCTGTAGAAAATTTGCATCATCCTTCGACAACAGAAGGCTATAACTCTATTGATTAATTATTTCTATGTATCATAATGCAATATTAAATCCCAAAATAAATAACTGGTCAAATATTTCAATTGGGATATATGGTTTTATCCTGCAATGGTAGCTTTTACCATACAGATGAATTCCTACGTATATTGCTGTGCTGAATCCCCAAAATATTCATTTTTAGACTGTTTTTCCATTAAATAAAGTTGTTTTATGTGTTGCAGGATAAAAACAATATATAATTAGTGTCTTTAGATATCAACTGTATTTGTCCGAGTCTTATGAGAGCCTTTGCCGAGCACAATTAAAGACACTAAGTATATATTGTCTATATATCCAAATTGGGGAGTCCCCCTACCTGTTAAGCACAAACTATAAGGTGTAAATCATGATCAAAACATTATTCTCAACCGACCTAAACAGTATTCTAAAACATGACTAAACAGAATCCATCGGAAATTGATAGTTACCAAAACGTTATCCACTAAAAGTAAAGTGCCAGTTTTCTCGTAATTACGGATGCAAATCTAATAAATGATTCTCCCCGACAAAAGAATAAAGTGAACGGGTATTCAAATTAAAAAATTTATTGAAATTAATCGTTAACTAAGAACGCCAAAAAGGGGGAAATAAATCGAATATCAACATGCATTCTAATTCTGGAAATACACAACCTAAATAGACCCCGTTTTGACAGCTTGTAATATTGACAGTATTTGAAGCAAAAATAACCAAATTTAAATTTATTTGTACATTGTTTTAGTTTATTTATTCTCAGGTAAATTTTCTCTTGTGTTGTTTACAAGAATATTGATCGAATTTTTAGCAAATTGAACCGGACTAAACCAAGTATACGCGAATTCTGAACCGGGCAATTCTTATTGCCGAGAAATCAGCTTGATAGGGGTGATACCACACCCTATTACCGGCAATCCCATCTACAGTGGCTATCCCGCCTGCAGATTTGTAAACAAGTTTGCAGTGACAGACCGTAAGTCTTTTGTTGTATCATAATTTTGTTTATATCCCCCATTGAACCTTTCCATTGTTTTTGTTATTTATTTTATATGTATAGGTTAACATATGAGTCAAATACTACTGTATGAAGTATCATAGATCGGGAGTTTTCGCTGAATTAAAGTACTTTTTAAAAGATTATTACACGGGATCGTCCGAAAAATAGTTTAATTTTGCAATTATACGGAAATTAGCTTTAGTATTTTAATACATATAAAAAATATAGGTCTTTATTTATTATATATCAAAAACTGTCATTCATTTACCTCCTCATATGGACGAAATCGTCATTTTATTTCAGAGGTAACACTTTTTTTGGCTATCACAAACAACAGATATAATTATCATTGACAACAGATTATAACTGGGAATAAAATAATCAGTCATGGTCTCAAATGTGAGACAGGACAATTCCACCCGAGGGTTCACATTTTCCAGTCAGAAACGAGGCTTGCCGAGTTTCTGATGTTAGAAAATGTGAACCCGAGGGTGGAATTGTCCAGTCTCACATTTTTTACCATGACTGATTATTTTTCTCACATTTCTCTGCCAAAAATTAGAAAAAATAAACATGGCCGCCGATACACGAAAATCTATTCTCCGAAACTAGGCAACGTAGCAAAAAATAAATTGCATAATTGAAAAGATCGCATGTGTTTTGGTTTTGTACTAAAAGTACAAAACTCTGAACTAGAATCTTAGGCGTAGTTATTCATGGGTTTCTAAAATGAAGCGGTGTAAAAATTCAACGTTGCCACACCATTCCGGGGACATTGTATTTTTTCTGACGTTTCAATATTGTGACGTGACGTTGTTTGCATTGTTCCGTCAAGGGTGGTCATGTGATGTGAGATGCATGAATCTCACATGGGTATCTCACACATGATTCTTGTGTCACACACGTACAGAAATGTGAGAAGTGGCAATCCCGAACTCATATAGTAATCATGCTATTTGATTATAATTGATCACATTTATCACTTTGGCGTCATGTTTTTCTTACATTTTAGGGCTGTGAACAATGTAATGGCCATAAAAATTTTCAAAAAAGTGTTGATAGAGTGCAGAATGTTCAGTTGTAAACAACTTGTTTTCGTTCAAAAGTTATTGTGAGGATGGTAAAAAAATTGAAACTTTAAAGGGCATAGTCCTAGAACCAACTATACTTTTGAGCTTAACTTAGACTTGGCATGACTTTTGTTTAAAAGAACTAAAACCAAGTTTAAGACGCAACGTTATTTCTTAAACATGT
>MJUU01027473.1:94917-112884 GCA_002080025.1 Modiolus philippinarum
AAAAAAATGTAATTGGTCTTTTAGAGTTTCATGGAAACTGTTAAAATTGGAATCACATTTCTAAATTCTAGGATTCAGAGTTATGGGTGGCAAGATTAATAGAATATATGCCAGAGCTCTGATTGTATATACTAAACAATAAAAATCTAAAAATTTTTCAACATTTTCTGAAAGCGTAATTAAAATGGAACAAGAATCCAAATTGTGAAAGTTTAAATTATTGCACATCTACGGTATACATGCAACAATTCTACACAGAATTCACTGAAATCTGAATAAAAAATAGGAGTTCGTGACGCATGCCAGGTGCTTGAAAAGACGATCTTGTGTCTTCCTGTTTGTAGCAAGACCAATATCAAGAATCAGAAACTTATTGTGCATCTGCAAAGTTTATGCTTTTTTTTTATAAATGAAAAACTAAAACCATAAATGCAAAAATCGTAGAATAACTGCATGCTAAGAGAAAACATGATAAATGGACGAAAAGACAAAACCAACGACACTGAATATTTCAGAATTTGGCGATAATAAAATTCATAACACAAAGTTTACGTACACACGTCATGCAATTTAAAGATATGTAAACTTCATTGCTGCTTTTTGTTTTGATAACTAAGGTACTGAAATATTGTTTGTTTATTTTACAAAAAGCAAATACTGTATGATCTTTTTGAAATTCCAAAGTTTCTGTTTATGGGGGTATCATGGTATTTTTCCGAAGTGCTTGAAGTTTTTGTAACCGTTAATGATAATTGCACTAACTCAGACTCAAATACATTTGCACTGAATTGCGAAGGGAATTCGAATTACAAAAACAGGAAAACAGCAAACACCTACAAAGTATTTTTTGTGACAAGTTTTAAGGATACTTTTAGTAACTCAGGGTCAGCCGAACTTCTTTAGAACACTTGCACTAGCTGGACTGCGTTTATTTAAAACAATTTATGTTTTTGCACAGGTCACACGAGTAAAATTTAAAGATCAGAGCTCTACATGAACCTAACTAAATAAAAAATATGATTGTTAATGCAAACAGCTACACAGAATATATATACTTTCTTCTCAGAAAGATGCCTACTTCTCGCCCTGCTGAACAAAAACCTTGGGCGCTGAATCGCCTTATGATATTACCTTAGCTTACTGCAAAGTTGTGTAGCAAACTTCTCCCAGAGACTGTAAAAATGTATGTGATTTAAACCTGAAATAATCAGACCCCCCTTTCAGTTAACAAATATATGGGTTTAATAAGGTCGATTAATATGTCTCTTGAGTGTTGTAAATATTTGAAATCATATTTGACTATAACAAAAGTAAACTAACTTCAAGATTAACTTATAAAATGTAAAATTTATAATATTCCTGTTTTAATTAATGTTGATAATACATATATACAAAAACTATATGCTTTGCAGTTCATTTCTTTGAAAATTAAAATGATTTATCTCCTTATAACACCAAATTATAGAAACCTTCAGTTATTTGGCTTATAATTTTGCTTGAATACATATAAAAGAAACATTGATCTAGCCTATTTACTGCAAAATAATCTCTAAAACTTATGAAAATTACTTTAAACACAGATAATCTCAATCGTTTATACTAATCTGATTGGCTAACTTTTGTCACATGGCACCAATAGAGAACATTGATTGGTTTAGAACTTGAAACAGTTTAATACTGAATTCAAATCCAATTTGGAGATAGATCATTTAATTATTGTTTTATAGCTCTTAAGTGACAGCACAGGGGACCTTGTGATTTTTAATGGAGATAGAACGTGTACTTTAAAGTTAGTTTGCCACCTCAGCTGAAATTTTACAAAAATGGAAATAGATCACTTAAATTCTCATGCGACGACATGTACTGGGAGGTTCTTTTTATTGTCTACGATCTTCCAATAGCAATTGCCGTTGAGTTACTATCGTACACTACCAAAATGAAAGGGGAGTTATGGCGCTCCATCAAACCAGTTTCCTCGATATTTCATTTGAAATGGCTGTACCAAGTCAGGACCATTGTGGTTGACAATTTTTCCGTTAGTTTTTCACCTGCATTGTCTTTTTGCCTCCTGGTTTTTTCTCTTGACAATTCTGTTATAACCACTATTTTCAGGAACTTGAAGTGAAATTTTCGGTTTTGTAAACCACTGGCATTGAATCAGAGCCATTGGCATAGACAAAGTTTTTCTGAATTCTTTTGACAATCAGTTTGCCTTTCTAAATATCCCCGTAAGTCTTGAATTCACAGTGCTCTCTCTCTCAGGATAAGTTATAATCGACTTCTAAGCAAAGATACATTATTTCAGGTTGAGATTTAATAATGTGATATTACATTTTTACTTTTCTAACGTTTTCGTTGCGGAATGAATAAAATACACTCAGTTTTACGAAATTCAAAATGAGTTTAATATCAACGAGCCAATGGCTAGAAGATTCTGGCTCCTTCCCTATTTGTTAGATATAACGTCTGAATTATTATGAGGAAAATATAGTGCTGTCGTGTAAGGGTTTTGTAGTCCGAATGTATGCTGATAGACATATAATTTACATAGCACAGATCATCGGCAAACGAGTACCGAAACAAAGGCGATGAAAGGGGGAATTCCAGAATCAAAAATCAAAAATTACGGCAATTCATATCCAACACGAATTGAGACAGCATGACAACGACAAAACAAATACACAAAAATGAATAAGAACGCCACAAAACTAAAGCACTAGCAGTGTGAACCCCTACAAAAACTGATGTATCATCAGATGCTCCGGAAGTGTAAGCATTATCTGCTCCACGCGTGGCACCCGTTATACATCCAGTGAAAGGCCCGGTATTCTCGAAGTCGGTAATAAACTCTTGGCTTACCAAAGATATCTATTCTCATCTGTGAAATAAAAACATTCTAATGGTCTGTGAAATCATGGAAAGATCAAACGTAAAAAAAGCTTGCTTGGGGGAACATGAGTAATGTAAGTACATTTACATTTACAAGTTGTTTTCGCTCAGTTAAATAGGATTAGAACCATTCCTCAGTGCTTTGAGATTTTCACACACAATATGATGGTAAACAGTATCTAAGGCTTTTTGGAGATCTATAAAGACCATCCCGTTCAATAATCATTTGATCCTTGAAACAAAACAATGGATAAGACATGAGTCGAATGAATACGAACATCTAAAACCGGACTGGAATCGATATAGCAAGTCTTATTCATTGAATTGTTTCTTCAACTGCACATAGATGGATTATTTAAGAGTTTTGAAAATAATTTTATGAGCATTGTTTAAACCCTTTGCAATTATAATGTCACCTACATACCAGGAGGAATAACCTTTCTACACTTATAAATCCGTCGTAGTATAAACGCACTGTTTCAAAGTTCGTTTAATAATAAGGATTGCCTGAATCTTGAAAAGCTCCGTCCTTACCTTATTTTGGCTCTCAATTAAAATACTCATATTAGTTATTTGTTCTTGATCAGCTTTTGTGCATTTTTGGTTTATGGGTTTCAAAATATTTTGAATAAAGGGACATCATTTTGTCAAAATGGAATTTGCGGAAAATAAATCTACAGTTAATTCGGTATTTATTTAGTCAATTAACCAAATGGGATAGCTGGTTTCACTCAAATATTTTATATTTTTAAGGACAGTGTTTTTTGGCTTGGAGATAGGTATGGTTTAGACATATTTGTACGATTTGACAAGCGCACTAGGACAGTCAATAAATTTGATGAATATAATGAATCAATCGAAGATTACGAAATATTTCACCCATTTGCACAGAAACCAGGTACGTCATGCATTTGAGAATCAAAAATCAAATTTACATTTCATTTTTATACAGAATGACATTCCTTTCCAACATATAATCATATTTGTAAAATTTGAATTTGAATTTGTTTCCTTGAGATCAAGACATTATTCTGCTATCGGTTGCAGGTTCGTGTCTTGTTAAGTCATGTGATGAATCTCCTATCTTTGTTTGTATGACGTTAAAGGTCGGTCAGCAAATGAAGGGTATTTGTAAGAGTACTTTGCCCAGGCATAACTGTTGATTTGTTTGACGTCTTACAATGAATTCCGCTGGTCAATGAAATACATGTATAAACAACTACTCCAAGATTGCGAAAACCAATAAAACAAACAGCTTCTTTTATGATTTTAACTTTGTCTCACATGCAATTCCTCTTCAAATTCTATTATTACTTTTGATATCCGGATGAATTTTTGGTAGTCAATACTCTATTAAGGGAGTATGAGCGTCACATTTCAGAAGCATTCGATATCCTCGGGTTTTATCTATTTAAACAGGGTTAAATCTTTTTGCACATGTATCATATTTTTTGGTAATAGGTCACTTGAAAACGCATAAAAAAGTCAATGTATAAAAACTGTTTAAACTTCCAATTATATTTTCTTATATCTTTTCAAGCAGCTAATGGAAATTGAAGAAAAACTCCAGAGAACTGTTTTCCGCCAAAAATTTGACGTGTTATATTTCAAAAATTCTAACATGGATTTTCAAAATTTTTTGCTCATGCTGATCTTTTAGCAAAGTTTTTCAAAACAAAAGGTCAGCATTTTGATTCTATTCACAAAATTTCTAACACTCGTACTCCCTTGAATAACTTTTGTTGTAATATTTCACCTTTGTGTCAACATCCAATTAAATCGGCCTACCTTAATTAAGAAAGGCGATCATTTTAATTGATGCATTATTATCATTTGTTGTTTTTGTTTTCAGGAAATAACCTATGCTCAGAAAACAATGGAGGCTGTTCACACCTATGTCTACCTGTTGGTAATCTGACCCAAAAAGCAACATTCACTTGTGAATGTCCTGACAAATTTGAACGACAAGGGGATGTATGTGTGGCACAGTAAACAAATTTGGAAAATACATGTTTGAGTTGACAGACATAAAGATCACGTATTGAAAACATTATTTATATTTATATAAGAATATCTAAAACAACAAATGTATATTAGAGCAATCGTAAACTTATTGACTTGATTGAAAGGACCCTTACACTTGTTATGGTTCAAATTGTATTAATTCTTGAAACATCATATTAAACAAGAAAAGATATGGTTGCAACCATATCAAATGATAACTCGATTTACTCTTATTTCATCAACGGGTGGAAAAAAAATGGTGTATGTTATTTGGTTTGGTTATATGACCTTATATTGATTTATTTCGTTACATGCGTGAAAATGGTCAGCTTAGTCCTGTGTCAAGGTGTTTTTATTAAGAATTAATGGATCACTCGGGACAATTGTGACAGATAAATTGAGCTGATATGTTCTGAAAAAGATCTTGGCATGTATTTTCCATAATGTCCATTGTTGATGGTCCTAATAAGTGATGAAAAGATATCTCCATGCCTTACGTAACAAGCTGAGGTTAAAAACACAATACATTGCTATATGGAAATCACAAAATGTCACAAAGCACTAACTGCAAACTACAAACCAGCAGTATTATCACATGTTGCAGAAGAGTATCCATGATCTGGGCTACATGTGGTAGCCGTCATACAGCCAGCTAAGATGTGTTATTGAAATATCTGTTGGGTAACTGATTTTTTTAAATCTATAAAAACCATGGGATGTTTCCCGGGATATGTTTCTTTGTTAATCTCAAACAGTAGGATAAAATCATTAACACATTAATTACGTACATAACACAAAAGTTGCAAGGAAATGCAGGGTATAACAGAAATCATCGCTATGTTCGAGAAGGATCAGCATAATTTTTAACAATATCCAATTGCACACTATAAACGAAAGAGGGACAACTCTTTCCAAAATTAATATCACGCAAGTAAAATTTACATCTGGAATTATTTGATACAAATTATACAATGGTAGAATCAGTTGATAATCATTGTGAAATGCGTGATATTCATTGCATACCTTTAATAATATAAAAAATGGGTGATAATAATAGGAAGCTATCTTTAGGTAAATCAAATAATGTCGCATAGTGTCTAGAGCTGATGAGAACAAATGGCGTAGTAAATATAGACAAAGGTAAATAATAGTTAAAATAAAATTAAAAAAAGAACTCCTCGGCATATACAAATCAAAAAAACATTTCATTATTCCATTGGGCACAAAAAGATTTATAAACTGCCGTTAAATCACCGTTAAAAAATAATACAATACTGCACTATATTTTGCACATGAATATAAAGGTAGTAAGGTACTAAAGATAGTAATAACTCACGTAAGATATTATGCGGGATTTTAGTTATGACAACAAGCCACACAATCACTGCGGTTGAAGATATATAAAGTGGAAGAACCAGATGTAACACCGATGTGTTAATACACAGCTGTTAAACAAAACGTGTCCAAATAATATATTCTGACCATAGCCATTGTTTTAAATTTAAATTCGATTGAAGTTTGATATATCAAGTATTGACCTATTTCCAAAGTGTTGTATGTCACGAGACAAATGCCCCTTCATGGGTATGATGAAGAACGCTTGAAAGTATCACACCGTTATTTCCAGTTAGTTGACCTTCATGATTGCGACAGCAATGTTTACTTTAGACTGGATCAAGCACATCTGCATTGATAAACTTGACTTATTCTGACTACGAATTCCACTTTGGACAAATCATTGTGATGCATAGCAGGGTAATTTTACACTGTTGACCGACCTATCGTGTCAATCAACGCAATTAATTTAACTCGTTGCGGAACAAGTATACGTCATTTGATTGAAAAGACAGTGCGATTCAATGACATGATGCAAACGACGAAAAGACAAGCGAATTGTAGATATATACAATAACACGTAAACTGGTTTATTCTGAAATATACATCATAATCTTGCTTTACAAAAATTGACTATGACCGAAGATACGGAAGGAGATTTGATCGAAGTAGTTATGAGGGGAAACCTTGAACTTTTAAGATTTACGAATTGCTCGAATTTATTGTCTTTGGAAAAAAAAACAATCTTTACAAATTCGTCAACAAATGACCGGACAACTTGTTAACTCCGGTCAACTTATTGCATTTTCCTCTTTGTTCCTCATTCGATCTATGTTTAAATCAGTATTTAGCTTCCAATTAATGACAGAAATGTATAACTCATAATTAGGTGCAGTTTTTTTTTCACAGTGCTCGAAAACAGAAACTATATGGTGTACGACAACTTTCCAGTGCGGTGTACTGCGAATAGTTGATTGTGAAAATTCTTGTGCACGGCGATTCGATCCATATGAAAAGTGATAATTGGAAGATTTGGTGTATTAATATATTCAACACCCTGTATTGCTCACCCGGACCATGCTTGACACTATGAAACTAATATGCTATGTTAAACAAAAGGGTCTCGCTTTAAATATTTGTAAGGACATATCGGTACCACAAACATTATTAATGAAGACAAAACTAAATCTTAACAATATGATGTACAAAACAACACAAAATACGAAAGCACTAACAGTGTGAACTCCCATTAAAAGCGATCATGACATTAGGTGCTCAGGTAGGGTAAGCAAGTCCTGCTTCACTAGGGGCGACCATCACACTGTCATGGACTTTAACCGGAAACACTGATTCAGCTATTTAAATATATATTGTACCTTTGCTACTCAATGGAATAGATACTACGTACACCCAATGATAAAGAACTAAACGAACTGCTCTTCCTGCCAACGAAAAGCTCACCCCGGTGATATATAGACTAACCGACATACTACTTATAGAAGCCAAAAAATTTGTATCATTATAAATATTGGGATTCTTCAGAAACATATGTGTTGCAAAGTAGAAAACAGTATAGAGAAAAGTTCAGTTATAAAACAGTTTTAAAAACTTTTAAAAGAGAAACAGCACAACAATTGGTTTGCGGAAGTAAGTGAAATTCTCAGAAAATATTAGCATTAAACGGCAACAATATATCTGCTCAATCCAGTGAAAAAAAAGTGACAAATAAGGTAAAGATTCACAGATATTTGAATAAATGACAAATGGAGTTAGTGAGAACCGAACCGTCAATCCAAAACGAACAATAGTGTGATTATCTGAAGGGAAAGAATCGGCGAGAGACGTTTGTGCTTTTTGCTGGGATATTTGCGCTTTAATTGTAAAATGACATTTCCGCTTTTTAAATTGGACATTTGTGCTTTATTTAACGGACATTTGCGCTTAATTTTGAAAAATGGAACTACATATACCTACAAGGTTATGCCTTAAATTAAAGCTGCAGGTATTGGCCACAAGCACTGTCGTCAAAAATCACTTTAATAACATAAATGGTCTATTCTTACTGAATATTTTAATCCAAGTGCAAAAACAAATTATGCTCTATTTAATTCCGCCGTACGAAAGTGAGAATAAAAAAATGCTTGCGAGTTGCATAAAATTGTTTCTTAAAGTCGGCTTGGAAAGGTTATGGGCCATTTGAAATTCATTTACTTTTGAAGATAAATAAACACGAGTAAAAAAAAAGCCAAGCTATGCATGAGGGAGATTCTCCTTAGTTTTAAACAAACTTTTGTAAAATGTTGAAAAAAAATCGGTTTTTGTATCAGAAACGAAATACTGACTACTGGGTTGGTGAATACCCTCGGGGACTAACAGTCCACCAGAAGAGGCCCATTGGTAATAAATAAATAAATAAAAAAAAAAATACCGAAGTCACTGCTAATTTATTTTCTGTATATGCGAATTTCCACAATTTATGTCTCATCAGTGCAGATTAAAACAAAATATTTAGAAGTCCATAAACCGAAAAACCTGAAAAAAACTGATAAGAGAACAAATAACCACAAGGATCACAATAGAAAAGCCAAATTCAGCTAAGGACAGATCTATGCATGAGGGAGACACTCCTTAGTTTTAAACAAAATTTTGTAAATATTTTACGAAAGGATATGGAATAAATGAACATGAGACCATAACACATATGTTAACTCCAACTGCAATAATTATTATGAGCTGTATGTCTATTTCCGAAATTTACTCCTCATCAGCAGCACTAGAACCAAAACAAAGGAAATCCATATATATATGAGAAAATGTCAAAATGCATAAAACCAAACGAAATCCGAATAATCAGTAATATCAAATATAGCAAATGACAAAACTACGATGGAGGGAGTTAATCCTTCGATTTAGAATTTACATAAACTTAGATAATAGTAATTGAAAAAAGACTACACAAGCGATATAATCCCATGTACAAGTACACCATATCTAAGAAAAATAAAGAGCATAAAAAATATTTTAGTTGTTCTATTTGAATTACATTTATACAGGTCAGTTTATTCCTTTTGGGTTGCATGACAATGTTCATGAATTCAAAAACTAAATACAGAAATGCAACGCGTATACGTGTATAATATGCATAAGCCTGGCTAAAGTTTAACTTGTTTGTAGTATTATATCGATGGAGGAATTTTGCAGTCTTTTGCAACTTTACACGACAGCACCACATACACATGCAACATAGTGAAAATTATTGATCTCTAAAAGAGGTAAGGTGTAAAGTAAGAATTAAATTACATAAAATTCAAATTTTTGCCAGGATGTTAATTAAACCACGTAATGGAACAACGCTTTAATTGTTGTTTTTTATATCTTGAAGTCACCACGAGGCCTTCAACAATGTGCTATGCTTATAACTCATAATAAGTTCAAGACGCCCCTGGCACCGATTTGAGCGGAATTCATTGCTAAAACATCATTTTATTTCAGAATACAAAAAATACCGATGTTGCATAAGAAACTGTAAATTTCGTTATGCTATACACGTGTTTCAAGGAGTTTCAGACTCGAGCAAATATTCCACCACAGACTTATTTAACCAATGCACTTAATTTTATCAAGGAGTAAGTAAAATTCTATGAAGAAATTATCAAAACGCTGGTTTGATTCATATCAAAAATTACTTTTGGAGCGTAGAAACTCTTTTTAAAGTTTTAGATAAATAACTATGAAGAAAACGACCAAGTTCATCTATTGAAAATTTTGATTTTTTTCTACTTTTTATGCTACTCTTCAACATAATCTGATTAGACATAAATTGTGACAACTCATGAAATTGTCGTTAAGATTGTTTGGTTTTCAGTGCATTTGTTGCATCAAAAAGCAAAGATTCTTCTCTTATATTTCTTACAACAATCATTGTTCCTGGACATGTGATTACATGATTAAGGCACTGAATCTCTTACTAGACTACATTTTTGTTCATTTTGGCAACATTGTTTATCAACAGATCATTGGAATTCATATAGGTACAAAATGTGCACCTCTCATTGCAGATCTTTTTCTGTTCTGTTACGATCGAGACTTCATGAAAAAAACACTACTAAATGGAACAAAACAAAACAGTGATAATCTTATTTAAATTATAACATATATACTGAAGAAATTCCTACTATTAACAATCTCCAGTTTGTAGATTATGCACAAGAACTGAAACTTAATAAAGCAAACGGTGATTCTAAATACCGTCCTTTTTTGGATCTAACTATCATCATTGGCTTTTGTAAGATAAAAACTGCAACCTATGATAAGAGTTGTAGTATTGATTTACCTATTTTTAAATTCCTCTTTCTTGACAGCGATATTCCTCTACCTCCCTCTTACTGGTTGTATATAGCAAAATATGGCGTGACTCGCAAGCATCTTATTACAAAAGGCATTTCTCATCCCCCTTTTTACGGAAATGTTCTTAAATGTAACAAACTGATAAAAATTCAGAAAAAAGCTGGGTCATAACTCACATTTTTAAATCACATTGTTTACGTAATAGGGAATATCGACAGGATTCTACCCGTAAACTTGGATCTTGGATTTGGGATCCAATGACCTAAAGATTTAAAACGTATACTGGCCATTCACTGATACTAAATATATGATGATTCTTGACCTAAACATTTTGGAAGTTTTGAGTTTGATTTTTCTTCCGTAGTGCGACAGTATTTAGTCAGTAGACTAAACTCCTTGAGCTATTCCACAGATTAGAGACGAACACTCCTTGACCAGTCTTTCCAAATAACGTATTGTCTTATTCTTTTCTTTTTCAAGATAGTGGTCATGGAGTTAGTAGTCTACCGCTATTGGGGTTTATTCTTTTGTTCATTATACTATAGGGAGAATGGATAGAGAAAGGAGAGGAATGAGTATCCATGAACCGGTTTACACCTTCCTCACCTATATTTTCTAGTGCCGGTAGCAAGTGTAGCTATCCCGAGTTCCTATTGTTATTTTCGTTTGCCTTTCATCTGTGTTTGCAGACTGTGGCTTGTAATTGTAGTTTTTTTCATTGCATGTGTTTCTTGTTATCTCCTTTTATTAAATTAAAGTCAAACATTTTCAGCCTTTTTTCGTACAAAAAGAATCACTTCAAAAAGACTTTCACAGATACCGCATTGTATTTGTATTTGAAAGATTCACCATTTTTCATTGTTTACCTTGACGACTATTGGAGCTTCTTATAGACTGCACAGAAGGATATTAGAAACCTAGTGAAATTTGAGAAAGAAAACTTGTGGAAACAACATAAACATACTTTATAGATACTAGCCCGTTTTTAGACAGATATTATAGGAGATAAGATGTTCTTGTCGTTCAATATCTGAAAGTGAGACATAACATATTCAGTATTCTATTTGAATTTAAACTTATTTTATTGTCAAGCAACAGAAAGGACAATAGGATCAGACACAAGTTGATATAACTTTCAAGGTCTTCTCCATAATTCCAGTATTTATTCACACGATACAACTTGACGACAGGACTAAAAGACAAAAGACGAGGGAAGATAACAATAAGAAAAAGCTATTCAAAGATTTGGGATACTAAACGGATTAAGACAACAAGATGTATATAGATTTTAAATTCATCAAGCTAGTGATAAAAATATGTCTCTAGTCATAATTCATTACAGGAAAGGTGGATGGCAAATGTCAACCGTTATAGCAAGATATTGGACAAGCACCGACATGTTTTATTAGTGATTCCCGTTTATACTGAAACTAGAAAAAAGTTGCTTAATTGTACATCGGTGCTATCACTCAAACTGATAATTCCAATAGCTACAAATGCAAATTCCAAAAATTCTACAAAACTAAGGAATATCTCCCCCAAGCAAAGCTCTATCTTGATTTTTATGCTTAAAGGTTATTTTTTTTGCTTTCTGTCAGATTGGTGATAGATCATTGTTTGCCTTTAATTCAACTTACTTTCTTATTGCAGTCACTTAAATTCAAAAAATACTTTTCACATCTTTGAGAATACCTCTTAGATTCTTACTTCGAAAAAGTCTAACATAACCTAATCATCAATAAGAACACAATAAATCCATTGGTAGTTAAAACTTCCAAAGGTGATAAAAGTATTTTCTTGAAAATGACAATTTAGAACTTTAATGTCTCTTTTCTTCACGGAAGATTAAAACAGATAATCATATATATTAAGGTCACACCCTTCACAGCATTAAGCTAAGCTCGTGATGATCAACTTCTCAAGATACAAAAATACCGAAGTTGCATAAAAACCGTAAATTTTGTTATGCTGTACAAATAACCCTCTGAAACTCAGGAGTCAGATTGGTCATAAACCTTTTGTTTTTTGTCGATTTTTTTTATATGATATCCCTTTTAAAGGTGTTCTTTGGCTTTAGTAATTGTTTGATATTCGGCGTTCGATATTCAATATTCAAAGTAAGTGAGAACCGAACCGCCAATCTTAAACAAATTATCTAAGGACAATGGCATCATAATGAAAACAAAGAAACAAAGACATAAAAGAAATGAAAAATGAAGACATATACACATACAAAGATGAACAACATGGACCAAATTAAAAAGCCCTGGGTAAGATCAGGTGCACCGGTATAGTGAGCATCTCTCGCTACTTATAAGATAACCGCCGTTTTGACCAGTCAAATCCGGTGGAGTAAACAACAATCTTAAGCTTCTAAATGTAATAACAAAATTATAAATATCAAACTCAATATCAAACGGTACATTTTTACCGTTTGATATTCGTTCGATATTATACAAATATGTCGTTTTGCAGAGGTGAATACGCTTTTTTATTGTCCTATAAACCAATATACCCCAAGACCATCGGTCAAAGTTAAAATCTGTCTTTCCAGGTCAATAAAAAGCGTACTCACTGATACAGAAAAAAAAATGTGATTTTTTATTAGTTCAACACATTATGACCTCATGAAGTGAACATTACTCCAGCAGGTGAATAAGTTTATTGACGCATCTCTTAGGATTTCGTTGCAAATGTAGTGTTAAATCATGACAAATATATAACAATCATCTTTATTGTTACGAATCAAAGAAAAAAAAAGACTTTGAATGAATGTCAAACGGTAAAAAAAAATCAACATTTCATTTTTACATTACTTGTTATTAACTGAATAAAAGAAATGTGAATATTGAATGAATATCAAATTGAAATAGTTGCAGTTCGATATTCTTTTGACATTCGTTTTTGGCCCATTTATGGCACGCGATGGTAACAAAAATGCGGTATACCTAGTATTTCGAACAAAAACTAGGGGTTTTCATGCGAAATACTAGGTATACCGCACGTTAACTAGGGGTTTCCGATCGGTAAACATAGTATTTCGCCGAAAACCCTGGTTGCCGATTGAAATTGAACGGAAACTAGGGGTTTCCGACGAAAATCCATAGTTTCCGATCGGTATCGGAAATTGGAGTTTAAACCGAAAACGCTATTCATAGTTTTAGCCAATGAGAAGCGAGAAACGGAAATCGCTATTTGATATTTAACGTTCGTCCAATCAGAAACGGAAAACGGTATTCAGGGTTTAATTCAATTTCAAATTTCGTATCTTTTATTATTTTATGTATTTTGATATTATAAATTAATAATCAAATAGAGTTATGCCCGTGACACTTTTAGGTGCGAATGGATATCAGATTCGCGGGTCATGGGAGGATTCGATCTCGACTGTCTATATTCACCTTCACCAGTTAAGTTCTGAATACCGCCGTTTTAGACTTATTTTAAAAAGAATATTCTATTTAACTAATCTCTAGAGCAAAGATTTTTATTTTCATATAACTTGATGTTTACTCTGTTTCGAAAATAAAAAAAATCAAGAAATTCTGGTAAGCAGTTAAAAAAACAAAAACTAAGTCTTATAAATGACCAAAACAATTTAGTGTTTTAAAACTTTTACATCATCATATCTTTTCCAAGGAGTTTTATAATTCACGAGGTTAAGAATTTCATGGATTTTAGCATTTAAGAGGTATGAAAAGTATAATTTTAAGTTTACAGCTTAAACTTACTCTTTAAAAATGACAAAAAACAATAAAGTGTTTTGAAAGTTTTACTTCATGATATCCTCTCAAAAGAGTTTGATATGTTGCGAAATAAAAAAAATCATCAAATTCAGGATAGAGTAGATAGAAAAGTTAGATTTTTAATCAGAAGTTTAAACTCAATCTTTAAAAATGACAAAAATAATTCAGTGTTTTGAAAATTTTACACCATAATATCCTTTCGAAGGAGTTTTATAATTTGGGAATCAAAAACTTCATTAATTTTAGCATTAAAAAGGTATGAAAAGAAAAACTTTAAGTCTGCGGTTTAAACTAACTCTTTAAAAATGTCAGAAAAAATTTAATGTTTTGGAAATTTAACATCATTATATCCTTGCGAAGGAGTTTGATATGTTGCGAAATAAAAAAAACTCATCAAATTAACATAGAATAGGTATGAAAAGTAAGATTTTTAATCAGCAGTTTAAACTCAGTCTTTAAAAATGACAAAAACAATTCAATGTTATGAAAATTTTACACCGTAATATCCTTTCAAAGGAGTTTTATAATTATATAGCAATAAAAAGATATGAAAAGTAAAATTTTTAGTCTGCGCTTAATACTAACTCTTTAAAAATGTCAAAAAAGTTAAGTGTTTTGAAAATTTTACTTCATTATATCCTTGCGAAGGAGTTTGATATGTTGCGAAATACAAAAATTATCAAATTTAGCATAGAATAGGTATGAAAAGTAAGATTTTGAAGCAGCGGTTTAAACTCAGCCTTTAAAATGACCAAAAAAAAATTCAGTGTTTTGAAAATTTTACATCATAATATCCTTTGAGAGAAGTTTTATAATTCACGAAGGAAAAACTTGATGAATTTTAGCATTAAAAAGGTATGAAAAATTTATAAAATTTGATGTGCAAATCCGGATAGAGTAGGATAAAAATTCAAAGATACTATATAGCCTTCAATTTATTATCTGTTAAGAGTATATTGGTTTTTTTTTTTTTTTTTTTTGTTTATATTACACTGCCTATCTGTATGTATGCTTCGTTTTACTTGTCTTGTTTTATGTATGAATGTGTGAGTATGCAAGGGAGGCAATTAAAAACATTGTTTATATTTTGTTTTTTATGGAATACATTGTATTGTTTAACATGTATGTAGTTGAAATACTAAAAATTCTTAAGTATAAACTGCCGTGGTTTGGGTGACAAAACAAAAAGAAAAGATGTATTTCAATACTTAAGACAAAAAAAATTCTCTATTTACTGTTTGCAAGATACGCATTTAGTTAGCAAAGATTATGCATTTATAAGAGCACAATGGGGATATAATATTTATCTAAGTGAAGGTTCTAGGGACTCGAGAGGAGTAGCTATTTTATTCAATAATAACTTTGAATATAAAATTGTAAAAGAAAGAGCAGGTGGCAATTGTAATTTTTTGATACTTGAAATTGAAGTTGCAAAAGGCATAAGTATTAATCTCGTCAATTTATATGGACCTAATCAAGACAACCCATAATTTTATGCAAACCTAACTAAAGAGATAGAAAATAATGAGTCAGACTTTGTTATATTTTGTGGAGATTGGAATTTAGTACAAGATCCGCAAAAAGATTACTCAAATTATTTAAATATTAACAATCCAAAAGCAAGGAATGAAGTTTTAAAAATGAAAGAAGTATATAAGCTCCAAGACCCATGGAGAATTAAAACCCGTCTCGAATAAGATATACTTGGTTTAAGAAAAATCCTATTAAGAAAGCAAGACTTGATTTTTTCCTGATATCTGAAGAATTAATGGCCCTTGTTGATAAAATAGATATAAACCCTGGTTATAAGACTGATCATACATTTGTTGAATTAGAATTGAAATTTACCGACTTCAAAAAAGAACGTGGTTTTTGGAAATTCAATAATAAACTCCTTTCTAACCCCGAATATATTTCCAATGTCAAAAAAATAATTCTCAATCTCAAACAAAGATATGCAGCATCACCATATAATAGAGAAAACATGGAAGATATACAAGATAAAGTTATGCATTTTAATATATCTCTGATCAAATGTTTTTAGAATTGTTACTGTTAGAGATTAGAGGTATGACAATTCCTTTTGCCTCAAGAAATAAAAAAGAAATGGCAGAAAAAAAAGAGTCACTTATCAGACAAATAAATTTTCTTCAAGATATTATGGATACAAACCAGTCAAATATACTTTCTGAAATATTAGTTGAAGCAAATAATGAACTAGAAGAATTAAGAAAGGTAAAACTTAGGGGGATCATTCTAAGATCAAAGGCAAATGGGATTGAAAACGGTGAAAAGCCTACAAAATACTTTTGTTCCCTTGAAAAACGTAATTATGTAAATAAAACAATAAAACTAGTTTAACCCCGCCGCAGCAGGTTTGCGCCTGTCCTAAGTCAGGAAATTTATTAAGCCTTTGTGTGTCTTGTCTTTTTTCTAGGTAGTTTACTTTATGTCTATAGGAGTCTATGATGATGTATATTTCGCTGAACTTGATTACTCTTTATTCAGGGGCCGACTCCGACCTACCGTTGGGTGTGGGGTTTTCTCACCGTTCATTGAAGATCTTATGGTGGCTTTTGAGTTGTAATTACCCCCCTTTGGGTCGTTGTCTCTTTGACACATTCCCCGTCCCTTCTTTTTTCTAGTATCAGAATTGATTAACGAAAAGGGAGAAGAAATTGAAGAACAAAAAGAAATTTTACCAGAAATTAAATCATTTTACAAAAAATTATACAGCAGTAGGGATGATACATTAACTGATTGCAACTTGGATCAATTGTTGAGTTCATTTAATGTTCCTAAATTAAATAAAGCGGAATCAAAGGCTTTTGTAGGGGAAATAACTTATAAAGAGGCAACTGACACTTTGAAAAATATGAAAAATGACAAATCCCCTTGTTCTGATGGATTTACCGCAGAATTGTAAAGTTTTTCTGTATAGACCTGAATACTTTTTTTTCTAAGATCACTCAATGAAGGGCTTGAAATGAAAAAAAATTATCATTTACACCTCCACATTTCACAGAATCCTTGCAACTAATAGATATTTATCTATTGTCAAAATTCAAAATGATGCCTCCTGTTCTTTCTGCAAACAAGAAGAAGAAATAATTATACATTTATTTTATAACTGTAATGTTGTGAATAATTTTTACGTCAGTCTTGAGAACTGGATCTATGAAAAGACGTCAACCTTATTAAATTTTACTAAATTAGAAATCCTTTTTGGAAGGAAGAACTGTCACGGGGCACATAACCTTATAATGCTGATCTTTAAATACTATGTTTATAGACAAAGATGTAGAAAGGAACAACCATATCTTCCTTCTTTGAAAAATCAAATTCATTGTCATTATTGTATGGAAAAATATATTGCTAGTATCAATGATAAACAAACCTCTTTTGAAAGAAGATGGTCAGGTTTTGAAAATTTATTTGAATAGGATAACAATACAATTTCCTAAATTTTTCAATCATGTAAACAGATTTCCTTTGCTTGTTTTTTACCATGTATTTGTAGAGACTTTGTCTCATGTGCATTTACTCCATATCCTTTTATTCACCATCTAATACCATACTTCAACAATGTTCATCAATATATAGTATCCAGTTGTCAAATTTATCTATCTTTGATTTCCTGGAGTGC
>MJUU01027474.1:0-24387 GCA_002080025.1 Modiolus philippinarum
AAACACGATATTATTTTTTTTGCACCCTAAAAAAATAGCAAAATCTAAACTTTTTACCCCCAAAATAGTCCAAGCCTATGTATATATGTCTATGGGATGTAGCTAGAGAGCTAGTTCATGGGAGCCTCAAATGTTGGTTTTTTGTATCTCTGTAAGTAGTTATCCATTCAAGTACAATGTGTTAAGTATTTCTAGATCTAATTCTGTAACTGTATTATCACCATAATTACATTATCTTGATTGTTATTTTTCCATAAATTTGTTAACACATATCAATATTCAGGACCATTTCAACTTATCAATTCACAATAAACAAGCAATCATTTCGATTTTTGACAAATTAATGTGTAATAAAGTAGGGTTCAATCGGTTAATTGCGCCTTTCTTACATTAAAATATTCGATGTAGTTTGTTTCTTCATAAAAGAGGAAACAAACCTAACGAAGATTGTCAAACCACTATGGTTTTGTTCCTACTTTTGGTTGTTGAGTTTTTCCATTGGGAGCTTTAATAGTACATATACCAAGAGACACAAGTTATTGAAATGCGCATATGCAGAAAATAAATTAACAGTGACTTATTTACCATTGTTTGAATTAAAACTGAAACTTTTTACCTAATAAAATAAATATATAATACTGAACTTTCACTTAAAATTACAGGACAGTCTTCATGAAAAATGCTCCGCATTTGAGGTGAACGTGCAAAATCCTACTTTTCACTTTTAAACAATCAAAAAATTTAATGGTGTGTGCTTTTTCCATATTAATAATGTACATTCTATTCGAGCTTCAAGAGAATATGTCTGAATTGGGCGAGGCGAAGCAATATGATGAGAATTAATTAGAAAATATTTTTGGATTATGGCTTTCCATATGATTTGATATCTAATGGTTACTCCTTGAATCACGTGTACAGCATCGCGAAATTTACTGTTCATTATGCAACTTTTGTATTTTTGTACTTCAATAAGAAACGCTTGAAGTGATTTATATTTAAAATCTTTGAACTGCGTCGATTAAGTTTTGATGTAAAAATTTTTGAAAGATTGTAACAATACAAAATGGCTGTCTAATTAGTCAGTTTGAAGATAGTTAGGAAAGTCAAGCTGGTGTAAGCCTCTTATGTTTATTAATGATTTGTACTTTGCAAAAAAGTTATCCATTCAACTACAATGTACTTTTATCACAATAATTACGTTGTCTTAATTGTTATTTTTCTATAAAAGTGTTAACACATATCAATATTCGAGACCATTTTACCTTATTAATTCCTTATAAACAAGCGATTATTTCGATTTTTTGACAAATGATTCTGTAATAAAGTAAGTTCAATCGGTCACAATTATAGTACGTTCACTGAATTGTAGTTGTAGTTTGTTTCTTCAAAGAAAAAAAAAGAGAAAATAGGGGTTATTATAATAAAATAACCGATCAGAGCTGTCAATACACCTATCATGTGGAAACCTACGGAAAAATTGTAGACCGCATGGTTCTAACTTGGGATAGGCATTTAAAAATATATTGGTTTAACCGGTTTTATGGTGCACCAAACCTCCCCTTCCATTGCGATAGTGTCCGGTAGCAATCAATCTACCAAAGAAAACAACAAAATACCGAAGTATGCAACTTGTGTCTCTTCAGTGCAGATCTAAAAATCCTAAAGATTCGGAAGACCAATGAATATCAATCTACAATGGGTGTCAGGGGTGTCAGGCCTATTTGTCTTTGTTAAATTTTTCAGTTTTGAGCTAGCATAGTTTCAAATAAACTGAAACATTTTACATTCACAAATTTCACCCAAAAGGTTCACCCAAAAGTCAGTGAGAACAACCCAATTAAAAACATGGGTGAGATCAGGTGCATCGGTAGAGTCAGCATCTCCTGCTTATTACAAGACACCCGCCGTGTTGAACATGTCAAATCCGTTAGAGGAAACAATAATTTAGCTTTTAGAGGGAAAGATCTGTCGTCATCTGGGAAACAGATATTCTAAAGCAGTCACCAAGATAGTGATGTCGACCATAAAACTTATGGATGGATGACGTCAATTTTTTGGTAATATACCCTTCTATATGAGCCTATTTGTGAGCTATCGGGCTCTATTTAGGAAGTTACCGTATCGACAACAGGCTCTTGAATAGCAATGAGCCTGGATATGTAAACCAAGTAAGCCGACGCTGTTGGGATGTTGCTACAAAGAAAAGGGAAGTTGACTATTGGAAAAGGGGAAGTCATCGCGTTTGTCGTACATCTCAGTTTGAAGTCTACCTCTAATGTCAATTTCGAGATGAAGGTCAAGTAATGAGGCCGATGTGGAAGCGTCTGTAGTATCCTTAATTTCGAGCTCTTTCGAATAGATCAGATGAAGAACATCACCAAAGTGAGTGTTGTTTAGTGCCAAAATATCATCTATATAATGAAAGATAAAATTGAAAGATTGGGCCAGTTTTTTATTGTTATTTTGAAGAAGTCCTTCGATGAATTCAGCCTCATAAAAGTGGAAAAACAGATAGGCTAGGAGAGGTGCACAGTTTATGCCCATAGGAATCCCGAAGGTATCTTGAAAAACAAGTCCTCCAAACTGGATAAATATATTGTCGATTATAAACATTTTAATCACTTCTTCCTCTGTATAGTTTTTCTCCGATTCGGAGTCATTTGTCACATAGTAGGCTTGTTCTTTACTTACAACAATGTACCGATATCTTTTGTTTAACGTTCTCACGTGAGAAATATGTACAAATTAAGCCTTTCAGCCGAGATTTTAGTTGATAGTGTAAAGTAAGGAGGAGTCGAATGTTTTAATGGTGTTATATTGTGATAATGATCTAGAGTTTTAGATTTCAAGTAGATCTAGGGTGTTTCATTTGCACTGCTTCTTGAAAAGCAAGTATTCTATTATTTTTGAAGACCCTCTTTAACAGCTGTCAAGATGGAGGTTAGCAACTTAGATATATGTTTTGTAGATTATTTGGCAGATCCAGCGATGTATCGTTCTTTGTATGGGTATTTATGTAATTTTGGTACCCAGTACAAAGAGGGGAGATATGTGTCTTCAACCTTGGTAGAAACCCGGAAGGCAAGCAAAACAGATGGTTCTGTAATATCTCCTTCTTTGACAAAGTAGTAGGTGCGTAAGTTGGATTGCCTTTGGAATTATCAGTGCCTAGTTTTTTCTTTAAACAATTATGTAATAATTTTTACAAATAAAAATGAGATTATTATCGGCCTTAACGGCAGAAACGACGGCATATTTGTCATGAATGGAGGACAAGTAACTGGCAACATCAACATGTTGAAAAATTGATGATGCTTTAGTTCTCATTAACCCTCGTACATGTAGCTGATTAAATTAATTCAGGAAAACTTTCATTGCAATTGAGAAAATGGTCGACATGGGTGCAAACCGCACCAATTCTTAATCACTTACATTTTCTGACAAACAAACGGTTATATCGAATTACGGGACTTTTGAAATCGTGTTCACTCCGGAAACAAATCTAATTTTATGCGTAAAAAAAATCAATACATCAATACATTGAGAGGGCATTTTCAATTTCAAATATTTTATTGATATCAAAAAATCAATAGGATCAGATAATAGACAATGCCTATATAAATTTCCTCCTTATAACAAGATGGAACAGTAACAGGTATAAAATATTTACATGCATGTACAAACCATTTAATAATGCAACAGCACAAAAATATTCATAATTACAAATCTTTATACTCTAAATCTAATTAAAACCTGAAAACTTTGTATGAAAGATTGATTTAATTACTTGTGGTCTGAGCAGAAATATCACTAATAAAAATTATTCAATAGTTTTAGATAATTTTTCGATTTCCTAATTTTTGAGAGGGAATCATTAATAAGTGAACACTGTTGAGCTAAGGGTGATTTATATTTAATCAATTTGTAGCGCTTCTTTTTAAGTTTTTTTCGTCAGTTAGATTTATTTAAAGAATTGTCATATAGGAAAAAAAAATATATTGCACTTCAATTTTATAAATCATTTGTTTTTATGTTGTATATATATATATATATATATATATATATATATATATATTTATTTCAATAGGATTAAAAATCTAGTATTCCTTCTTACTGGTATCCGAGGCGATTGTTTCCACCTTCAATTACACGAGAGTTTTTATCTCGAAAGTCCCGTATTTCTGCGATATTTAATGAATTAAATCTAAATCTCTTACCCTGCCTTCAATGTACAGCTTAGAGACCGAGTGCAGTTTGTTTGAACATAATACATTTACAATGAAAATATATGGAACAGATGTACATGAGACGAACTCTCTACAAATACATTTTGAAAAGTAATGAAACAAGAAGCTCTCAAGAGACTGTATCACTTACCTGGAAAATGGCGGACATAAAGCGATAAATGGCACTTCCAATAGGGTCCAGAGTTTAAACTATATTCCCGCTGAGGCCAACTTTGAGAAGATCTCTGAATGAGTTTTTCCCATACAGTCCAATGTTAAAACTATGTTCTCCACTGGCGGCCATCATGGATGATGCACGGACCTGCCGGATCTCTTTTTTTTTGACAGGGACCATCTAAAGACCATTATGACTAAGTTTGGTTCTAATTGGACTGGTAGTTTCTGAGAAGAAGACCTTTGAATGTTTTTCGAATATGGTCCAATGTTAAAACTATGTTAACCGCTAGCGGCCTTTTCGGATGGTGTACTAACCTTTCAGATAAGTTGTTTTAGAAGGGTCCATCTAAAGACTATTGTGACCATGTTAGGTTCTATTTGGACTAGTAGTGTCTGAGAATAAGATTTTTTATGCGTTTTAAATAGAGTCAAATGTTAAAACTGTGTTCCCGTTGGCGGATATCTTGGATGAGGTACGGAACTGCCGGATACCTTTTTTGGATGGTACCATCTAATGACAATTTTCACTAAGTTTGGTTATAATTAGGCTTGTAGTTTATGAGAAGATCTTTGATGTGCTTTCCCATAGTGTCCAAGGTAAAAACTATGTTTCCCTCTGGCGGCCATCTTGGAATAGGTACGGACCTCTCGGATACCTTTTTTGGAAAGGACCATCTAGGGACCATTGTGACTATGTTTGGTTTTAATTGGACTAGTAGTTTCTGAGAAGAAAATCTTTGAATGTCTTTTCCAAAGGGTCCTATGCTAAATCTATGTTCTCCGCTGGCGGTCATCTTGGAAGAGGAACGGACCTGTCGGATAGCTTTTTAGAATGAACCATCTAAGGACCATCAAGGCTAAGTTCGGTTATAATTGAGCTGGTATTTTCTGAGAAGATCTTTGAATGTGTTATCCCATAAGGTCCAATGTTAAAATTATGTTCCCCACTGGCGGCCATTTTTGATGAGGTGCCGGGCTGCCGGATATTATCTTCAAAGGGGACCACCTAGGACTATTGTGACCAAATTTGGTTCCAATTGGCCCAGTGGGTTCAGAGGAGATGATCTTTGAATGAAAAGTTTATGACGGATGACGGAGGCCAAGTGATGGCAAAAACTCACTTTGCACAAGCAGGTGAACTAAAATGATTTAAGTATTGTTCCTCATCTTGACATCACAATGAGGCCTTCCACGATGAGCTTTGCTCATATTTAAAGAAAGTTGAAGGCTGCTCCTAGCATCGGTTTGAGAGAAATTCATTGCTCAATTTCGATCAAACATAAAATTAATTGGCAAAGTGTTCATACAAATGCAGTCATTTGTTGTCCGACAAAAACAGTAAATTTCGTTATGCTGTACACGTGTTACAAGGAGCAACGTCTCATTAGCAACATTAAGATTTAATAATATGGAATGCAATAATCCAAAAAAGAAGTACTCATTTCCAACAATCCAAATCCAGTACCGAGGACATCTACCGAGTGCCATACACAGAAATAAGCTTCAGCATTTTTAATGGTTAAAATTTGGTAAAAAACGCAAGGTAAAATTTTCTACTGGGCTTCGGTCCATCAGCAGTGGCATCGGCCCAAAAATGGCTCAATTTTATCACATTGATTTAATGTATTATTACGTAGGCTTGTTAGTTTTTCCTACAATGATTTTTAGCTCACCTGGCTATGCCAGGGTGAGCTTTTGCCATCACTTGGCGTCCGTCGTCCGTCAACAATTTCAAAAATCTTCTCCTCTGAAACTGCTGAGCCAATTGTAACCAAACTTGGCCTGAAGCATCACCAGGGTATGCAGTTTAAAAATTGTGTTCGATTAGTCCGAAGACCAAACAACATGGCTGCTGTTACTAAAAATAGAACATAGGGATTAATTGCTGTTTTTTGCAAATAACTCAAAAACCGTTACAGATATTAAAAATCTGACATGGTAAAAGTGATCAGCATAGCAAGATCTACCTGCCCTGCAATTTTGAAGAAAATCCGATTACCCGTCTTGGAGTTATTGCCCTTTTTCCGTAAAATTTTCAAAATTTGTGCATTTTTTATTTTTTATTTCAAAAAGTGCAACAGATAGAGGTCAAGTGTAAATGCATATCAAGATCTACCTACCCTGAAATTTTGAAGAAAATCCCAAAACCCTTTTCGGAGTTATTGCCCTTTTTTCACCGAATTTTTTAAAATTTTCGTATTTTTCATTGTCCGATTTCAATGACATTTGGTTTCCAAATAGATATTAATATTGCGACTTCAAATCCGGTGTTTAAAATTGTTCGTTGACCCCCATTTTCAAAATGGCAGGGAAAATTCAACATTGTCCGATTTCAATGAAATTTGGTTTCCAAATAGATATTGATGTTACGACTTCAAATCCGGTGTTGAAAATTGTTAGTTGACCGCCATTTTCAAAATGGCCACCAAAAAAGGCGGGAAAATTCAACATTGTCCGATTTCAATGACATTTGGTTTCCAAATAGATAGTGATGTTGCGACCTCAAATCCGGTGTTTAAAATTGTTCGTTGACCACCATTTTCAAAATGGCGGGGAAAAAAGGCGGGAAATTCAACATCGTCCGATTTCAATGACATTTGGTTTCAAAATAGATATTGATGTTGCGACTTCAAATCCGGTGTTGAAAATTGTTCGTTGACCGCCATTTTCAAAATGGCAGCCAAAAAAGGCGGGAAAATTCAACATGTCCGATTTCAATGACATTTGGTTTCCAAATATAGATATTGATGTAACGACTTCGAAACCGATGTTGAAATTGTTCGTTGACTGCCATTTTCAAAATGGCCACCAAAAAAAGCAGGAAAGTTCAACATTGTCTGATTTTAATGAATTTGATTTCCAAGTAGATATTGATGTTGCGACTTCAAAACCGATGTTGATAATTGTTTGTTGACTGCCATTTACAAAATGACCTCTCGACTTCAAAACTGGTGTCGAAAGTCAGGTTCTTAGCAAGAACGTTTTTTGTCAAAAAGCCCAACAAAGAAATATAGTAAAACATCATCAGACTCTAAAAACAGTTCAAGATATTGGAGGTGTTTGAGCTACAAAAGTTTGAGAAACTGAAGTTACAATGTTTCCTTGATTGTGGCAACTGAAAGCCAGGTGAGCGATACAGGCTCCTGGGAGCCTCTGGTTTATATTAAAAATGTGTATGTATTAAAAAGAGCAACAATATATATATACATGTACATTAACAACGAACGGATGAGGATAAGACAAAGTCCTTGCAAATACATGGTATAACCCAGTGACGGAACAACGTTTTTATTGTTGTTCTTCATCTTTTTAAACACCTGTTAAGTGCATGATACTTCGTTTAATTCCTTCTGGAGTGAGTCTGAATGGGTTGTAAGTTGGAGACGGGATTGGTTTTTAAATGAAGATTGATGCCGGATCGTCAGAACAAAATGCACATGAAAATGTGAAGGCATACCGTGGGTGATGCTCGTGGATTTTTTTTTCGATACATTAATTCAATGGCAAAAATCTGAAATTTAGGGAGGTTCGGTTTCCTGTCGAATTTTTTGAAATGATTGTTACTAACATCTTTTTAAACTGACCTATCAATAGTGTTGCTTAAACTTTTTTGTCAAGTCTCAAGAGCCTAACAATTTAAGGATTCTTAGAATTAGGAGTCATCTAGCTCAGAAGTAGCATTCGAACAATATCAGGCATAGTAATCTTTAGGCCCGAATCCACCTTAGCAGTAGCATTCCAATAATATCAGAGACATAGTCATCCACATAAGCAGTAGCATTCGAACAATATCATAGGCATAGTCATCCTTAGGTTCTAATCCACCCTAGCAGGAGCATTCGAACAATATCAGAGGCATTAAAAGTCCGAATCAACCTCAGCAGTAGCATTCGAACAACATCAGAGGCAAAGTAATCCTTAGGTCCGAATCCATCACAGCAGTAGTATTCGAACAATATCAGAGGCAAAGTAATCCTTAAGTCCGAATCCATCACAGCAGTAGTTTTCGAAAAATATCAGAGGCATAGTCATCCTCATGTCCGAATCCACCATAACAGTAGCAATCTAACACTATCAGAGGCATAGTCATCCTTAGGTCAAAAATCAACCTTAACACTAGCATTCGAACAATATCAGAGGCATAGTCATCCTTAGGTCCGAATTGTAGGTCCGAATGAAAAATAATTTGACTAAGACATAATTAGGTCGTTGCAATTTCATTTGCGTCATAAAATGACAACCATTGTAATTTCATCAACATCGTTCTTTGGATTGTACAAAAAGTTTTACCTGATAAATGCTATCAGACATATTTCTCATAGATACAGCATTTAATTTGGCATGTTTACCTAAATTTTTAATGAAACCGTGGGAGTATAGAAATTTAAAAAGTACAAAAATCGAAGTCTAGGTGTGGGAGACCCGATAAATATAGCTAGAATATTTAACAAGTTTTCTTAGTAAGTCTCTCATCAATGAGAGGTGGAATATTTTTACAATTATTCTATGAAAGTCTCTCAAGAAGTGAAATCGATGAGCAAAACTAAGTCAACGAATGAACGACACCGCATAACACAAAACAAGAGTAGGTTCCTCTACCACAAATTTTTTACCCTTCTGAAAAAGTAATTTTCCTTTAAATACTGAAATACAACTGTGTAAAAAGAACGCGACAATGATTATGATTTTGGTGGTATTTTAATTTATTGGTAAATATATTTATATATCTGTTAAATTTCTCAATGCACTTTGCAGATACATGTAGACTGCCTGTACAGACAATTCTTTCAGGCATGTATTTATAAGGTTCCATGCATATGATTTATGGGTATAGAAACAAAATAATTCACAGTTCATTTTTGAAACCACTGGGTTGATGCAACTGTTTGGTGGACAAGATGTCCCCTAGGTTATTCAAAGCCCAATAGTCTGAGTTGTCTAGCGCGACAATTTAATCTTCCGCTTAAAAATATTATCTTTATGAACATTCAAACCTTTTAACAATGCTAAGGCTCCATTCCACGTTTTGCACACGGTTGATGTCCTTGGATGGCACTGGAATTTACATCCTATTCAAATAATTATAATGATTACCTCTCTCAAACTTTTTCTATTATTGCTTTCCATATGTTTTAATTCTTATGCTGCCGATTGGAGGTTACACCTTGCAACACACGTACGGCATGACAAAATTGCAACTTGGATATTTTTGTTCTCTGAAACCAGTGGGCCAATGTCACTGTTCATGACTGGTGGACCTGATGTCCCTGACGGTATTCAAGAGTTGTCTGACACAAAACTTCTATATTCAAACCATTTCTGGTATTGTCCTTGCTACTGGATTTGACTACGTATTTGGATCCTTTTGGTAATTAGTACTTCTTCCAGAAGTTTGTTTTATTATGGCTTTCTGTTTAAGTGGATTCAAATACTGCTGATAAGGAGTAACTCCTTGCAACACATAACCACATATCAAAACTTACACCATTTTGCAGGCAACTTAGCAACTTTTGTAATTTGAATAACAAAATACCGCAGAAACTGTTAATATAGTTTCTGCGTATTGCGATTTCGACAACTTGTGTCTCTCCAGTGCAGATCAATTCGAAACATTTGTAAATCCTTAAACAGAAATGTCTGTAAAAGCTAATAGAAAAAAATGCATGTAGGAAGACAATACAAAAACCAAAATCGGCAAAGGAAAGAGATAATCCTCAGATGTAAACAAAATTTTCTAAAATTTAGATATTGCAAGTTTCCAAATTAAATCGGTTTTCAGGCCAGCACTGGCTTATTGATTACCCTAGCGGACTAATATTCCACCAGCAGATGCATCGGTCAATTTTCTAAAAAAACATCGGTAGACATAAGTTGTCGAATTGGCCCTATGAACTAAAATCACACAAACTTCGGTGTTTTGTCGGTGTGTTCCCTGAATGCCAACATTCTTAAAATCACATAATTAAATATTGTTGTGATAGTAGTTATGAAGGGGTACAGAGAGGGGCTTGATTAGATATAAATTTTATAATTTTTTTTTTTTTATTGAAAACTATTTAACCTATTAGGGTTGTAGCAAACACATTAAACAATGATAACAAATATGAACAAATAAATGAAGAAAAAAGTAAGACAGTATTATTTCAATACTTAAACAGTATGAGGGGCATCTTTCCTCAGTTCTAATGACTGCTATATAATCAAATTAGTTAACCATTGGTAGACAAAATGAATGATATTGTAAATTTGAGGGTGAATTATAAACAAAAATAATAAAAATATGATATTTTGTTGTGAAAAATGTGAAAAAATATATAAATATACACAATTTTTAGGGGTATAAAGTGTTCGAATTGAAAAAAAAAATTAGAACAGTTGTAACAGAAATATGACACAATAGGCTCTCAATAACCTGTATCACTCACATGGACAACGGCTTATACGTATAGTCAAATAAACTTTTAAGTTCCACACCCTTTACATCGATCAGCAAAACTCGGAGGGTTCAACATTACGCGGTGCTGCATCACAAGATGAATTCTCCAGTGAGTCTTACTTTTCGTTAATTAAATCATAAAAACTGCATGTTATCAACAATATAACGGTACTGTCTTCTTCAGATTTGAAAGGGCATTACACACATATACTGTATTTATCTATTTTCTCTAAATTGATACCGAAACAAGATCAATTTGTATGGTCAATTTGCCTTTTGAAAAATAATCTGTGGACAATTCTTCGTCTATCATCAAAACACTTAACCGAAAGCCTGTAATTCATACATAATCTGAATAAGTAGTCTATTTGTGATTTTCAACGTGCTCAATGCCGAATAACTCCGATCTGCTTTGAAGACTTAAATGTAATTTAAGTTTGACTCTAGTAAATGGTGAATAAAAGGATATGGAGTAAATGCACATGAGACAAAGTCTCTACAAATACATGGTAAAAAAACAAGCAAAGGAACAACGCTTTTATTGTTGTTCTTCATCTTGAAGTCACTATGAGGCCTTCAACAATAAGCTTTTCTCATACCGCACAGTAAGTTAAAGACGACCCCTAGCACCGGTTTAAGCGGAATTCTTTGCTAATTGCAAGCGGAATTATTTGCTAATTGTCGAGCAGTGCTACATCCATGTCTTCATTGCTTTATTGGTCATGGGTGTGGGATTGTCAACAAGCACCAATTAAACGTGCCCTCACGCCCCACAGAAACATAATTGCAATCAAAAATTTTATCTCACCATATCATCTGGCAATGTGCTCTTACAATCACTGTCATCCTTTGCCCGAAAAAGCACTAGTGTCCTAAGCTAGTGGACGATTACAACATACAGACAAACACAGGGCACTCATCAAGTCGAATGTAAAAAAAACTTGGCGTTATAAAATATTGAGATGTGGACAATTAAAACAGGTGGTCAGAATTACATTTCGAAATTACAAAAATTACAAAAATAAATGCCAAAATTTGTAAGTATGAATAGTACATCCAGAAATTCTCTCACCCAGTTGTTTCAGAGGAAAAGATCATTGTTTGTTCTTTCGATAAGGTCCAATACTTAACAACGTTTTTGTTTGTCCCCGTTTTGGATGAGGTATTGGCACAAAAAATTAATTGAGTACCAGGTTTATAAAAGACAGAGTAACTATTTGTGAGTAAAACTACTAAGATCTAATAAAAAAATTGCTAAGACTTTGTCTCATTTGCATTTACTCCATATCCCTTCATTGATAAGCTTAAGGATTCAAGGTATATTCAAAATCAACTGTTATTTCTTTAACAATGAATACATTAAATATACGATATAAGTTATTTAGACACAAAGTATTTTGGTGCTTTTTTACTGGCAAACAAAATGATATAAAATCAATTTATATTGGAATTAAATTAAAGATTCTTTTTTCACTTCCTTTAAAATTAATAAAAAAATTAATAATACTAACAGATTTTTTTTTTTTGAAAAAAAAAGTTTTTTTTTGAAAGAAGTGAAATGAGAATTTTTTTGAATTAAGAGTCAACAATACAATGAAAATGACAATTAACACCGCACAATATTTTTCAGGTAATTAAGAGGTACAGTAGTTACCCTATATGAGGCCTCATAATCCTCACTAATTAGCACCTACAGAATTCTTTGATTTTATAAAATGTTGGCATTCAGGCACACAGCCGTGTTCATTATCTGAGGAAAATTATTAATATAATACATATTAGTAAGACCAGGTTTAAGAGAATTACTATTGAACTCGTTTTTTGCCAGTGTCTAATGGACTATTAAAATTCGAGGGTGTGTCCGTCTTAACCTATTTGTTTATTATCAGTTAGTGAGGATACAAGAGTCATTTTAAAGCAAGTTCACTTAAAAAATTTCTATGTAAAAAAAATTAAGATTAATTAATCCATCTATGCCCAGCTTTTAAACGTGGTATAGGTGTGTCAAATTATTCTGTCTATCTGCACTGAAAATACAAATTTTCAAAAGATGTATCAACAAAACTTCATAGTCATTTATCAGTAGAATTTATTGCAATTCTAGTATTATTTTACAATTATTATATTTGTTTATTACTATTTTTACGTTTTATCAGATATATTTTACCTTTGGTGGTACGTGCGGTCGCACTGGTGGTTTAGGAGTATTTGGTAGTGAAATATTCCACATATATTTAAATGGATCATAGGGCGAGCCACAACTCTCACCAACAACAAAACCACAAGCTTCTTCTGGAGTCAGCACCAACTTTTCTACCACGCCAATAAATTCATCCTACAAGAAAGAAAAAAGAAAAAAGGGTTGTGAAGACTTCATTTTATACTAGTTCAGGGTCTAATAAAAAACACATTCTAATTGTTGTTTCCCGACCCCTTAATCTTATTTGCTTAATTCTGGTTGACGCTGAACAATAAAAAAAATTTCAGCGAAATTTCACAATATGTACTTAGTTGTAGTGACAACGCTGACGCTGGTGTTGAATTAATGGCGGCATTACATGGAAAGATAATAGTATAAGATAAATATTACCATGTGTACCGGAAATATTACCATGTGTACCGGAAATATTACCATGTGTACCGGAAATACGACAAAGTTTATCACATATATGTTTAACACTGCTCTATTCCAAATTGTGACATATACGATTTTCTTAATAGAAAAAAGTAAAGTCAGTGCATTTTGTAAAATAACATAAGATTAATTGCTTCGTGTGAACAAAATATATAATTAGACTGCCTTAAGTAGGGTCCGTAGAATGGAGAGCAGTGATTTTCTTTTTCCTTCAACATTACAACACCTATAACACCAAATGAAGTGGACATTTTCAGCTAGATTCACGTCTTCCCGGATTTGACTACTGACTTTGACATTTTCCTGGATTGACCCACTCACAGTGTGACGGGTGCTGTTAACAGAGCAGGACATGCCTACCCTTCCGGAGCACCTGATGTTACTCTCAGTTTCACTGGAGTTCACACTGTGAGTGCTTTGTTTTGAATGTTGTGAATTCTCTTTCTGTGCTTTGTGTGTGTCTAGCGTCGTTGTTTTGTGTCTGGCGTCATTGTTTTCTGTGTTCTCGTTTTGGCCATGCCTTTTGACTTCGATTTTTATAAATTTCACAAATATTTGTAAATATTCTACTGCCGTTGTTTTATTATGGCGCAAGGGCCAAAGACAACATTGTTCTAGCATTTTGCAAAACTTCTGCAAACTGCCAGCATTTCGAATGTCTTAGATTTTATATGTATGAACGTATGATGGTAATTCAAACTACAGGATAAACAAGATGTGTTTTGTGAAACACTTATGCCCCCGAGTAGAAGTAAAGAAGAAACGTTTAGCAACTTGGAACAATGAATGTCCTTCTAACAAAATAATTTGGAGAAATGAATTCTGGTATCAACTGAAAAGTTTTATCACGTCAAATGATGATTGCAATTGGATGCAAACACCCAAATGAACCCCTTCAATCATTTTCCAAGCATTACTAAGAAAACAATTCCCCCCCCCTTTTGGAACATTTATAGTCAACTCATTGTGCTCTGTCTATCAGTGTTATCAGTACTTTGATTACACCAGGGATCATCAATACTGGTTCCCCAAAAGTGGAGGAATACACAGAACAGAAGAAATGAAATAATAGATATTTTAGTAACATCCCTCATCATTAGCTAGGCTATGAAATAGCCTAGCTATATAAATAGCTCTTGGGGATGTGAGGAGTACGCTTGCGCAGTGAGGAGAACGCATGCGCAGAAGACTATTGACCAATAGGAATTTCAGATTCTCGAAAATCAAAATGGCGTCCAGTTTCGTCCTGATAAAACGGGGCGGGGTTTAATTTTTCTGTTTCCTTGTTGAAAAGTTGAAAAGTTTCCTTGTTGAAAAGTTGAAAAGTATTATAATCATTTACTATAGGTGTTTGTAGAGGATGATGGGATTGGTATTGCAATATCGCTTAGCCAGATTTATAAATATAGATATGATAAAAAGAATAAGAACAGTAATGTATAAACTTAAAACCAGAAGTTAATAAATAAAGATGAGGTATTGTGCAATAATCAATAATATATAAATACTATAAAAGACTTTTCAATTGTGTTAAACAAAGCATGATTGCAGTTTGTTGAGATACTTAGGCAATGGAGAACGAAAGGTGGAAAGAGATAGAATTGCGTTTTTACGGAAGAATAAAGAGCTACCGGTGTTTTTTTGTGTGTGCTGTAAAAGGTTTATTATTGTATCAATCACATAAAATTAAGCAAGTACTACCTAGGTGCATATTTATTTGTTGTCAACATGTTGTGGTCATAGCATGCTGCGCTAAAAAAAACCCTCAGTTACATTGGTTGTAAGTCGGATTGTCTGTGAAACCTGAAGTCATAGTTGAAGTATTAAATGCTCAGAATTGTTAGAAAGCATTTACACAAATGCACTGCTTCAATACATGTATACATTTTAGTTAATAAAGTTTGTCTCTGTTGAGGGATAAAAGATAAAAATGCAACACCCTAGGAGAATGCAAAAAACAGAAACAAAAAACAAAAAAACAAAAGCACGAAACTACTTTGAGTTGCTGTTGGCAAAAAATGAGAGGTTTGATCGAATCAGTGACTGTTTTATCACATGTGCAGACCAATGGAAGAAATTACAAAAAAGTACCGAGAAAGGCTTACTTCAAGTATTGATTTGAGTATATAAATACATCATAAGCCACCACACCCTTGTCAATCAAACACGCAATTTTCTATTCAAGGCTATTCCATAGCCTAGCGTATCGTTTTTATTTCATAAAAACCGTTATCCGATTTATATCATCCACTTATGTTTATAAAGCCCCCTCGTGTTTTCTAGTCTTTTGTGGTTTATACACACAATTACACATAAGCAGCCATTCATTGATCCACGGAAGTCAGACTCTGTAAATAAATTCCTCGTCAATTTGATACAAACACGGATTGATAACTGTGAGAGAACCTTCTTGATATATATAATAATATATAAAATACCTGAAAATATGCTGAATGATTTAAAAAATCTTTTTTACAAAAAAAAAATCTATAGGTATCAAGAAACATTTCATCATAAATGAGTTTAATTTCTATATATATAAAATAAAACAAAATATAATTTCATTGTACTGGTGAAATTTTACCGGACAGTCACATGCCAAGGTCAAGGTCATGGGGTCAAATATTCTGGTACCAACTAAAAGGTCTATCCACAAGGAATACACATGCAAACTATGAAAGCCCTATCACTTACCATTCAAAAGATATGCTCAATGTTAAAGTTTTTATGCAGTTGTTCACAGGCCAAGGTCAAGGTCACAAGGTCAACTATACTGGTACCAATTGAAAGGTCTTGCCACAAGGAATGCACATGCAAAATATGAAAGCCATATCACTTACCATTCAAAAGATATACCTAATGTTAAAGTTTATTATTTTTTTTCAAAAAGTCCAACACATGTCAAGGTCAAGGTCACGAGGTCCAAAATTTTGGTATCGTTTGAAAGAATACACATGCCAAATGTGAGAGCCCTATCACTTACCATTCAAAAGAGAAACCCAATGTTAAAGTTTTTTGTGGACAAACAGACAAACAGACAGACAGACCAAAAACTATATGCCCCCCGAATCTTCGATTCACGGGGGCATAAAAATGTAGCATTATTCGCCACGGCAGACACGAAAGGCCATGTAGTGTTTATTTCAAAATAACATTAGTATTCATTAAGGGTACTATATATCAGTTATTCTATTACCTTGCAAACTTCATACTTCAAAATAAATGAACCGTCGATGTTAAAGTGGACTTTTGACAGGCGGATCTAGCCTCCGAAAAAAGGGTTTCCAATGAGGTTCCAGGCAAAAGGGGGTAGGGTGGGGGTTCCAGGCTACTTTTGGGGCCTTTTTGTCAATGTTTTTGATTCTACACGAAACGCTGTTTTTTTCAGTAAAAAGGAAGGTCTCAATCCCAGAATCCCTCTGCACCCGCCAATGCTTTTATTTGACGTGTAGCAGGCCCCCGACTAGACTTTCATTAGTCCCTTCACAGCCACGACTTACCCGAGGGGACTTACCTTGAACATGTGTACTATTCCTTGACAAACTTTATCATCTTCTATTTCAAATAGTTTACAGACTTCAATAGAAAATTTAACTATATCTTCCTCTGGTGCTTGTTTTGCAATCAGTGTCCGTAGTCCGTTAACAAACACCGTACAAATATCACATTTGATGGATTCTACATTCCCACACACCATACGGGGTCGGGGTCTGGTGCGGAACTCCTTTATTGTGATTATATTATTTGTGTCGTCGCTATTAAAATAATGTTTATACAAGATCGGTCCTACAGACAGAAAACATGTCGTTAAAAGAGCAAATGTAACGAAAAAGGTCGTCCACTCCATACTGTTGGTAAATAACTCTTGTAAATAACATTTATATATGTATCAAAGGTTAACCCCGTACATGTTATATGATAATTGAACTACCCGATGTTATTACCATCACATACGTAATTTTAATCTCATTTGATTTAGTTTATCCTCGTTATATAATCGAACTTAAACACACAAAAAGTGTAAGAACGTGGACTATGTAAATATATACATCCGTGTCATACGATTATGATCACGTGTGGTACTATTGTTAAAACGGAAATACAATAATCGTCTTTAATGACCATTAAATAGTGGTGGAAGTATCAAATATGTTTGAAAGCATTTCATTTTGTTTTTATTCCTTTTCCTTATTTTTTCTACTATATATTGTATATTCATAATGTTATTTATGTTTGTCGTTATTTTGTGAACTTACTAAATTTGTATATGAAATTAATGTTGGATAACTTGTGTCAATTCCTAAGTTTAAATCAAAGTAAAATCACATCTCGTCTTCGTTTTAAAAACGGGTGCTGTTAACAGAGCAGGACATACTTACCTTCCGGAGCACCTGATTTTACTCTCAGTTTCATGGGAGTTCACACTGTGAGTGCCTTGGTTTTGAATGTTTTGGGTTTTTCTGTGCTTTCTAGCTGTCTAGCGTCGGTTTTTTCTGTTTTCTAGTTTTTGCCATGTCTTTCGACTCCGATTTTTGTAAACAATACTCCTTTGTTCCTTCGGTATTGTACTGCCGTTGTTTTATAACAAATTACCGAGATTACTGTGAATTTAGGTTCTGCATATGTGCATTTCGACAATTTATGTCTCATCAGTGCAAATAAAATTGAAATATTTGGAAATCCATGAACCGAAATATGTTTAAAAGCTGATGGAGAACAAATTACCAACAGGATCTAAATAGAAAAGCCAAAATCAGCTAAGGGCAGAGCTATGCAAGTGGGAGACACTCCTCAGGTTTTAACAAAATTTCATAAATTTAGATATTGCAAACAAAATCGGTTTTCGGGCCAGTACCGAGGTACTGGCTACTGGGTTGGTGAATACCCTCGGGGACTAATAGTACACCAGCAGTGGCATCGGCCCAGTGGCAACAAATAACAAAAAAAAAAAACGAGATAACTGTGAATTTAGGTTCTGCATATGCGCATTTCAACAACTTAAGTCTCATCAGTGCAGTGCAGTGAATGCGTGGATCGAATATATGAAAAAAAGGTATCTTTTCGTAAAATATTCAAGGGATAATTTTGACGGCGACGTTCATTTATTTCAATCCTGTATCTATATTTTTCTCCTATTCTCAGCAGTTGGTTAAGTATGGACGTGACTTTTAACCAACCGGAGTTAATCTAATTTCCACGAGTGATTTCCGGCCATTTCAAACTTTTCACATTTTACACACATGCATGGGAGAAAAAAGCATTCTCATTCCATAAGGGACCGACCATTTAACCTGAAGGGGGGGTTATGGGTTTTTTTTTCTGGACATAAAATTTTTTTCGCGCTTCGCGCAAGCAAATTATTTATTTTTTTTACGCGTATCAACAAAAAATTTTTATCAAAATTAACATTATTTTTTTGGGCAGAAAGCCTCATTCAGAAATTTTTTTTTATCATTTTGGCAGCCAAAATATTTTTTTCACATAAAATCAGATCCAAAATATTTTTTAGAAAAAAAACCATAGCCCCCCCCCCCCTTCAAGTGAAATGGTCGGTCCCTAAGGTCGCTAGTTAATAACATTTCTTCACTCGAGATAGTAAATTTTTGATATTTTCAACATGCGAGCTTCAGCAATATAAAGCATACTCTACATCATCCATTGTAGGAGATTGATAAAAAAATACATTTGTAGATGACATCTTGGTAAGAGGAATCCATGAGACTTCGTGCAATGCACGAGCATCAGTAATTGTCTATGGTTAAAAAGAAGAGTGGGGCGTATCATTTTCGATTAGATTATAGAAAGTTGAACAACTACTGTGAAGGATACATACCCCCTTCCTAGGATCGATTATTAACTAGACCAGTTATTGTTCTTTCTTCACGACTCTTGACTTATGTTTAGGTTATTCGCAGGTAGAACTTGCTGAACAGGATAGACTCAGGGTTGTCTTCACATGGAGAAGATCATTTCAGTTTAGGATGATACCCTTTGGTTTATGCCGTGCTACACAAAAATATCCCCTATTACGCAAAGAATGTAAGTTACTTCCCAGCTTTTCTGGATTTTTAATTAGTTTCTGGCATTTTTAACAACATTACCGTAAAAACGGGGATTAGAAATGCGCTTAGTAATAAGCTGTTTGCGAGTAACACCATATATAGATGTTAAATATTCATATCTGTTATAAAACTTCTTAAAGGTATTCAATAATTTATGAAATCTGTAACCCTGTTGTAAAAGTTTTGCTGTGATAGTAAGGTTACGGTCATTAAAATCGTCAAGAGTAGAACAAACACGTGCGAATCGTACTTGTTGAGAAATGTACACCCCGTATGATGGAGCTTGAGGAACGTCGCCGTCAAGAAAAGAGAAGTTAATTATAGTGAAATCAAAATCATCCCTTTTATCATATATTTAGTTATTATTTTGCCAGCGTCAATAATGATAGTTAGATCTAGAAAAGGGTAGTATTTGGAATCATTGGTAACTTTATTTAATTTCAGCTCTTGTGGGTAAATCATGTCTACAAAATCTAAAAACTGGGGATTGTCAATAGTAAGGATATCGTCAATATACCTGCTGTTATTATTGAAAATAGAAATAAGATTATCACTCGTTTTGAAGTTTTTTCATGAAGTCTCGTTCGTAACAAAACAGAAAAAGATTTGCAATGATCGGTGCACAATTTGTACCCATGGGAATACCTATGACCTGTTTATAAATAGTGTCGCCAAAACGAACAAAAATGTTGTCCAGCAAAAGATTGAGTGCATTTATCATGTCATCTCATGTCCAGGAACAATAATTATTGTATATAATATTAGAGAAGAATCCTTGTTTTTTGTTAGAACAAATAAACTGCAGACTAGAAAATTTATAAGACCATTTAATAAGTTGTCCCAATTTTGACTTAATCAACTTATGTGGAAGAGTGGTGTAAAGTGTGGAAAAATCATAACTGTCGACGGATGAGACTGGTCTTTGAATAGATTGTAGTTTATCCAAAACTTCAATTGAATTTTTAACACTCCAAAAGTAATTTACACCAGATTTTTGATAAGTTTTTTCACAGTATTTAATAACCAACTCATTTATACAAGTAAGTGAACTAGTTAAATGGATGGATAAATTAGTAGTAGAACACTTACAAAACATGATTTGAATACAATATACATTAGAATTAGTTTTTGTCCGAAAGGCAGAAGGTAATATCAAGAATTTTATGAAAACGTGTCAGCTGTCTTAATTTGACCTATAGAAGACATTCATGAAATAAAAAGTGGGGGTGCATGTGCAAAATTCTTTAAGCCATTGTGGTGGAGAAAATCAGAGGAGTTCCAAAATCTGATACAAATTCAAAAATGTGATGAGTGAGCCACCTTAATATGAACTGTCATTTATTATCGTGTATGTTTATTTAATTGTAATATGGACCTTAACCATTTATTGTTAATGAGTTTGTGTCAATAAAATATTATTATTTTCATTATTATATAATTATACTATAGGAAAACGGGATAGAGTAAAGGGGATGATTTGGTACCGAAAAACTAAATTTAATTCAAACAGTTAGCCCTTGCCAATGCCAGCATCAAATCCGGCGATCCGGAGTTTCTATCGCTGTCTCTACGTTTGTCTTTTGTCGTTTTATTGTTTTTCTTGTTCCTGTGGTAGATTGTGGCAGGTTTCAGTCTTGTAAATATATACCAGATTTTCGATGTCAAAAGATGGTATAAAATAAAATTTGACTTATTTTCCTTTTTTCTTTCTGTTTCAGACTAAATTGGAATGAAATAAAATAAAGCTTTTCTTTCAAAGAAGAACGTCATCAGGCTTTAAAAATTTGCAGTATTTTCAAAAGTTCAGCTTGAGATAGGAGATAGAATCCCCTTGAGTACCTTGTGTGTTGGATCATCAGTGGGAAAGTTCAAAACTGAAAGTGAAAGCTGCACCCTCCACTTAAAAGCTAAATAGATTTCCAATCTAATGCAAGGTATATCTTTTTCCTAATGATTTGAATATTGAAACCAACATAATGCATGTTTGACCCATCTTTCTAAATTACGTTTTGTCTTATTCTTTCTTTCTCACCATTTAGGTCTTCGAGGTAGTAGTACACCTGCATGGTGTTTTATGTGTATCTTTATCATACTTTAGGGAAACGAGAGAAAGAAAGGAGAGGTTTGGGTACCCATAAATCGGTTCAACCCTACCGCTAGCTCTTGCTAGTGCCGGTACCAAGTCCGGCTATCCGTTCTGCGTTTGTCTTTTGTCTTATTATTGTTTTCCTTGTGCAGTTTCCTAGTAGATTGTGGCATGCGATGCGATTTTAATGTTCTATTTAACAACGAATAGCACTACGAGACATTTATCAAACTGAGACCTTTTTATGTGATTGCAGTTTTAGACCCTTGACAAAAGACAAACGCAGAACGGATAGCCGGACTTGGTACCGGCACTAGCAAGAGCTAGCGGTAGGGTTGAACCGATTTATGGGTACCCAAACCTCCCCTTTCTTTCTCTCGTTTCCCTACTTCTGCCTTTCAGACAAAAACTAATTCTAATGTTAAATTAAAGGAAAATCCCTTTTCCACCAATTTTTTAATACTTTGTATCTCCGTAAAAAGCACACAGACCTATAGATTTCTGTTCACCATTTCATTAAGTCTACAATGCTTAATTAATATAAATAGGTTCAAAGAAATCTTTGATATAAACAACATCAGGAGTGAGCCTCCTTAACAATGAACAATTTCATAAATAAAGGGACATGATAGTATTACTCAATAATATTGAACTCTTTGGGCGTGTCTGATCTAGGACGGGACTTTCCTTAGACTTAGTATTGTGAGTAGTGTTTAAAGGTCGTCCCGCACAACCTGTTAAAAATAGAGTAATACATAATTGTAAATATATATAATTAACAGTGAACATAAAATCAAAAATATTTTATAACAGATTCTTCCTTATATACAAACAATCTGATATGAAATGGGGGTAATAACAAAACTACCGAACAGAGTGGTCAAGAGACAAAAAGACAAACCAGGTGGAAACAAAATTGTCGACCGCAATAGTCCTGACTTGGTACTGGCATTTCAAAAGAAATGGTGGGTTAAACCGGTTTTATGGCTAGCCAAACCTGCCCTTCCATTGCGGTTGTGTCCGGTAGCAACTCAGCAGCAATTGCCATTGAAAGGTCGTAAACATTTAAAAGAAATGATCATCCCATTATAAAGTAAAGAAAGAATCTTGAATCAGAATTCGGACCGAAACTTGAAATTTTTCCACAAGCAATTGATATTTATTAAAAAAACTTTTTAATGATCGTATGAGGCGGAATTATTTGAACGAGGAAGGCAATCTTCAAACTTTTATGAATTTTTATTTGATCAGAATGGTAAACTGATCGTATTGTTGTCTACACTAACATTATTTCTTATAATCTTGCAGAAACTAAATTAACAGTAACTTCAGTATTTTGTAATTAGAAAGATGGGTCAATGAGTGCTGGCCGCTTAACTGCCGGCTAGCTCAAGAAGCCTGGTCTGCTGGTAAAACACTGTATCACTACGGAAGAAAAATCAAATTCAAAACTTCCCAAAGAATTTTGGTAAAGAATCGTCATGGATTTCAGTAGAAATCGGCAGTATTAGTGATAGGCCAAGTATACCGTATACCTGTAAAATCTACAGGTCATTGGATCCCAAAACCAATTCAACGGAATCATTAAGAATACCCTGTCAGTATCCCTTATTACTTAAAGAATGTAAGTTACGTCCAGGTTTCTTTTCTGGATTACTTATCAGTATTTAATATTTTCAGCCCCTTTCCGTAAAGACAAGTGTGAGAAATACTTTTGTATTAAGCTGTTTACAAGTTACACGATATCTAGATATCAAATGTTCGTATCTTCAGTCTTAAATCTTGGGATTTTCAATAGTAAAGATAATGTCGATATACCTGTTGTTATCGTTGAAAATTGAAATAAATTGATCGCTGTTTTGTACAGTTCAATTTTGTAGTTTTTTTCTTAAAATCCCGGTCGTAGCAGAACAGAAAAGATCTACAATGAGAGCTGCACAGTTTGTCCAAATGATGTTGCCAAAACTAACTAAAATGTTGTCTAGCAAAAGATTCAGTGTAAAAAGAAGGATAACATGAAACACCTACAATGGATGAAAATTATAGATACGCTCCACAATCTGCTAGGGAACTTCACAGGAAAAACACGAATAAGACAAATGACTAACAACGACATGAACTCGGGACAGCCGGACTTTGTACCGGCACTAGCAAAAGCCAGTGGTACGCTATACCGCTTCTACTGACATCATGGAGATTTCGTCTCCAAAATTATGCCATCGCAGGTCACATGGTCGAAGAGTTAATCATAATATCAAAAGCCTTCAATTCCTGTAACACAACTTTATAAAGTCTCTTTGGAGTGTGATACTATGTTAATAGTCCGCTCTATGAATGTTCTATGATTATTGATGCTTTCTGTTGTCATCGCCTTTATCCAAGAATCGATAAACCCAACGAGCAAGTAAAACAGTTCTTGAATATTAAATACATTACTACCGGTGCACCTGATCTCACCCATGGTTTTTTATTGGGCCCGTGTTGTTTATCTTTGTGTGTGTGTGTCTTCATTTTTCTTTTCTGTGCCGTACCCATGTTGTGTCTCTGTTTTTTTCCTTTTTTGTTTCTGGTGTTGCCATTGTCCTTGGATTGTTCGCTTTTGGATTGACAGTTCGGTTCTCACTTACTTTAATAAAGGAATAGACCTGATTGATATTGCAAGTATTTTTAGGTACCCAGGTATTCAAAAGCTTGTACCTGTCTATTTTGACGTCCAGAACATGCCTGTCAATTGCTTTTCATATAGAAAACCTACTACAAATGTT
>MJUU01027477.1:4158-15454 GCA_002080025.1 Modiolus philippinarum
AGTCTAGACCCACCGGTGCACCCATCTCCGTGGCCCTGCACTGGTGCCTCGTTAATCGCGAAATGATAAGTAATAAAAAAGAATAAACAAAACTAAAAACACAATATCAAGGCATGTTACCACATATACCGAAAAACATAAGGCCTCAGTATAACAAACATAAAATAAGGCCAAAACAAAACAACAGTTATATTTGTTGAGCAGCATCGTTGTGAATGTCGAAGGCGGGGAAAATATTTTGTAACATTTTCTCAGCAGCTACATGTAATAATGACATTCTTTTTATATTTGGTATGCAGCATATGCCATCAGATTTGATATGAGGTCTGTTTGCGGACATGTTTATTATTTGACATTTAATGGCAAATGGTAAAAAATTTGATCAGTCTTTTGGTGTTTGCAGCATCAAGCATGATCGAGGTCACATTATGCCGGATTTTATTTCAGGTCTGTAGGTCATCTTCTTTCTGTTTAAGGAACTCATTCATATTTTAAAATGGACAATCCGGCATCCTGTCTGTAATCACTTATCGCGAATGATAACCCAATTATGCGTTTATTTATTTATAATAAATTCATGCACAATATCGACTACAAGAGGGTTTTATATATTTTGATACTACCAATTACAACCTTACTATTATAAACTTACTCTACCAGATATTAGAATTGTTAAAATTCTCCCAGGATTTCGTGGGCATCTTATAGTAAAAAATGACAGATTTATTTGACAAATACTCATTTCTACAAAATACCGATATTACTGTAAATACAGTTTCTGCATATACGCATTACGAAAATGTATTTCTCTTCAGTGCAGATCAGATCAAAATATTTCAAAATCATATCATGAATATACAACTGTACAATGTATCTAAAAGCTGCTACAGGACAAATTACGAACAGTATATAAACAGGAAAGCCATAATCAGTTCAGGTCAGAGCTATGGAAAGGTGAGATACTTTTAAGTCTTCAACGTTTTCTTAATTTCAGATATTGTAAGTTTTCAAATAAAATTGGTTTTTGGGCCAGCACCAAGTCATTGACTACTAGGTTGGTTTATACCCTCCGGGTATTCACCAACCCAATAGCCAGTACTTATACCCTCGGGGTATTCACCAACCCAGTAGCCAGTACTTATACCCTCAGGGTATTCACCAACCCAGTAGCCAGTACTTATACCCTCAGGGTATTCACCAACCCAGTAGCCAGTACTTATACCCTCAGGGTATTCACCAAACCAGTAGCCAGTACTTATACCCTCGGGGTATTCACCAACCCAGTAGCCAGTACTTATACCCTCGGGGTATTCACCAACTCAGTAGCCAGTACATATACCCTCGGGGTATTCACCAACCCAGTAACCAGTACATATACCCTCGGGGTATTCACCAACCCAGTAGCCAGTACATATACCCTCGGGGTATTCACTAACCCAGTAGCCAGTACATATACCCTCGGGGTATTCACCAACCCAGTAGCCAGTACTTATACCCTCGGGGTATTCACCAACGCAGTAGCCAGTACTTCAAACCGATTTTATTTGGAAACTTGCAATATCCGAATTTTGAACATTTTATTCAGAACTAAGGAGTATCTCCCTCTTGTATCGCTTTGTCCTTAGCTGATTTTGGCTCCTATATTTAGATACTATTGATTATTCGTTCTGTATTGGTTTTCCTCGTATTTCGGTTTCTGGACTTCCAAATGAAGAGACATAAGTTGTTACAATGCGCCTATTCAGAATTAAAATTCACAGTAACTTCGACATTGTCTTATTTATGAAAGATGTTTTATTTAAAATTATCTTTCTTTAGGGACCGACCATTTAACTTGAAAAGGGGGGGTGGTGGGGGTAACGGTTTTTTTCTTGACAGAAATTTTTTTTTGAAATTAAGCATTATTTTTGGGGGCAAAAAGCCCCGTTCAGAAATTTGTTTTTAACACTTTTGCAGCCAAAAATTTTTTTCATATAAAATCAGCTTGTAAAACCGTAAAACTTCTGCAGTGATGACCTCAAGTTATGGGCAACATACCCATACTTAAGTAGCCTATTTGTAAGCAACCGAGCTCTATCAAGGTAGTCACTGTATCGACCACAGTAAATCTTGAATAAAAGACAAAATGTAGTAATATAGATACAGTCTTCATGTAGGACGACTTGTTTGGGGTGATAAGGAGGGGCTTTGACCGTATATTCCCATAGAAATAGTTCCGCTGCAGAGCAAAGCAATTTAAAACTGACCGTTAAAGAGCGGTAAAGAAACTCATCCTCTTCTTTAAACTTAATGAATCTTACTTGAGCCCTGTGCCATTTCTCTCTGTTCCTTTTGAATAGGTAACAGTTTGTTTTATATAACTCCCATTCAGGATAACATGTGTAGCTGCCACCTAAAAAGGATAAGACTCTTTACCAAACCCTTCGGGAAGTTTTGAGTTTGATGTTTCTTCCGTAGTGCGACAGTGTTTTACCAGCAGACTAGATTCCTTGAGCTATTTGGAACCTTACAATATCTAATTTTTGTAAATTTTGTTGAAACTAAGGAGTATCTCCCTCATGCAAAGCTCTGTCCTTAGCTGATTTTGGCTTTCTATTTAGATCACATTTGGTAATTTGTTCTCTATTAGTCTTTAAACATCTTTGACTTCATAGTCTTCTAAACGTTTAGATTTTATCTTCACTAAAGAGACATAAGTTGTCGAAATGCGCATATGCAGAATCAAAATTCACAGTAACTTCGGTATTCATTTATTTGAAAACAGAAGTAACATACGCTGTTTTCCATCGACTTAGAAAAAAGCTTTCTGTTACGATAAGTTAAATAATTTACACAAAGGAAATTTAATGATAGAGGCAGCCTCCTCCAGCAAGCTTGGATTGATTAAATCCGGACGGGAAGCTTTATTTGGAAAAAATCAACAAAATTTAGAGATATGATATACGAGGCATTTTGCAAAAGAGTACATATTTGTTTCGGGTCAGATAATAAAGATCATCATCGGAGAATTTAGAAGTTGTTTAATATGTTTTTAGCTGGTCTTCTAAATTACATTCAACTTTACGTACGAGACAGAAGTTGTCTGAAACATAAAAGGTGTTTTCTTTGATGACCGCTTGTGGTCGATAAATTTGCAGAGAATTAAATTTTGTAACTCATGTTAACGTCCAGTACAAGAAGAAGCATTTAATTGAATGCATTGAATTTAATCGTTTTACTATAAGCACCTTTTGGGGATTTAGTTGTGTAGTCCTGTGGCAAATAAATTTTATAATAAGTTCTTCGATTTCCAATAGTGTACTGTTATATTTGATAACATTTAATTACAAAAATAACATGATTTAGAATTATAATTTCAGACTTTTATATCTAATATAAAATAGATTTACTGTTGAAGTAATACCGTATGCTTTTGTTTTCATTTGAACAAGTGGACAAAAACAAAAGACGTATCTTTCAAAGATACATGTATGCGTTACGTTCACTACAAAAGTCTAATTGTCTGAATTTACCAATTTTCGTCTGAATTTGTCTGAAAAATTACTCTACATTCTTTAATGTCTGATTTAGTGCCTAATTTTTCTCGACAAATTCTTAATTGTATTAGTTTTGTCTTAAAATTTCTCGACACATTCTCGACAGTCTAAATATGCATGAAAAATTCTTGAAAAAATTCTCGACATTCTTAACATTATGCATTATATCTGAAATTTCTCGACATATTCTCGATGTTCTTAATTTTGGCTAGAAATTTCTCGACATGTTCGCGATACTCTTAATTTTGTATAGAAAATTTAAATTTCTCACCATTTGAAAAATTTTCTTTTTTTATCTATTTTTTATTATTTATCTTGTCTGTTTTAAACTATATTCTTGGCTTATTTTGCTAGAATTGTGTTCCATTTCTACAATTATGTAAAATCATCATTTAATACATTTATATTTAGTATTTATGTTATAAAATAAAGAATTTTATTTTCAATAATGTCACAAAACCATGATCAAAAGGTTTGGGCATCAAATAAATAAAGCAAAATAAAAACATTAAAAATGCAATGGAAAAAATTATGGTTTCTTCAATTTCACTCGGATTGTCAACTTTTCAAGGATTTCTTTTACAAATACATGTATTTTAATCATCTTCACAATTACAGAAACATTGTGTTATCAACATTTGTCATAGCAATTATCTCTATTCATGGTTAAACTATATCTCTATCCATGGATAAAACTATTTACAAATAATATATCCTTTTTAATATGAATTTTTCCCTAAATTATATAAAGGCATATACAATTTGCTATGCATTTTATATTTTACATTTTTTCTGCAATCAGTTTTGAGATTTAGACTACATGTACATGTATACAGGAATGAATATAAACATTAAAAACACCTCCAATAAACAAAGATTGGAACAGGTGAGTGATATTGTCTCAGGTAAACCTTTAGACTACATGTACATGTATACAGGAATACATACAAACATTAAAAACACCTCCAAAAAGAGATTGTCACAGGTGAGTGGCATTGTCTCAGGTAAACTTATTCATCAATTATTTTATTGTGTAAGTGCAATATACAAACAGTGTCACATTATGTATAGAATATACTAATCTAATGCTTTTTGAAGACTCACCACTTCTCCTTATTTGGTAATGCTGTTAAATTGTTTCCCAATCCTGGATTAATAAATTTATTATGAGACAAGCTAATAAGGAGGGACACCTAAGAACTACTGAAGACGTCATTAAATTTCTGCTGTTAAGATTTCAAATTGACTATACAAACTGCTTGCTCATTGTCCTTGTTGGGACAAATAATTTAGATACCCTTCACAGACTTCTTACTTAATAAGTTCTATATGTATTATTTCAATTTAAATTCTGTGTATGGGGATTAAATATTATACTTGAAACACTCATCAAAATATTATACTTGAAAGATCAAACTATTCAGGAATGTGTTGACTCTTCATTCAGTTTGGGTTGTAACAGATCTAAAATATAGATATGTGCCGAATGAGTAATTACTTGGATTTTAAAACTGAATGCGCTCCCCTATGATTACTTGCCCAGACGTAGGATCATATTCGTGTGGAATTAATCTGTACAAATGTCTGCTTAATTCTAGCAAGGTATTTTTTATGTGCTAGCTAAAATGATTTTCTAGGACAGATTAAGTACTCGTATATAGAAAAGCAGACATAACATCATTTTACTGCGCATCAAATGGCAGATACATATCAAATGATTTATAATTTGGTGAGTATATGTAGCTTATACATAGTACAATGTACGTATTTATTTTCCTCATTGAGTATATTAGTTGATTTAGGTTGTGACCTTGGCCCTCTGGATAAATGCATAGGAGGGGTACTAGTATATTGCACACAGTTTAATGGTATGAGTTGGCAGTAAGAATCACTTTTTTTATAAGTTTTTGAAATTTTATAATTTTTAATAAATTAATTTCTATTCTAATTTATTTTAGATTTGCAATTTCATCAGAAATTTATTTTACAAATTAAATCAAATTGTTCTTTTATTTGTCTTCATACAAATTAGGTTGATCAGACCATTTTAAACAGTTGAGAATATGTCGAGACATATTCAGACACTGTTCAGACTGTCAAGAATATGTCGAGACGTATTCAGACATCGTTTAGATTGTCAAGAATATGTCGAGACATATTCAGACTCTGTTCAGACTGTCGAGAATAAATCCAGACATATTCAGAACACCAAAAATAAGTTGAGACTATTTGAGACATTGTTCATACAGTTAAGAATGTGTTGAGACAAATTCATTCTCAGTTCAGACTGTCGTGAATGTGTCGAGACACAGTCAGACATATTTCATACTTTCGAGAGATGCGTCAAGACAATTCTGAAAGGTGTCGAGAATTTTAAGAAATAATTAAGAAAAATTCAGACAAAGTCGAGAAGTTTTAAATATATTCCAGACAATAAAGAATGTCGAGTAATTTTTCAGACAAAATCAGACAAAAATTGGTAAATTCAGACAGTTTGACTTTTGTAGTGTTTGATTGTTATACCAAGACTGGTTTATTAAAAATGCTATATTTTTGTTTATGATACAAAAAATACAGAAGGTGCATAAAAAACAGTAAATTTCGTTATACTGTACACGTGTTTCAAGGAGTAACCTCTCATCAGCAGCATTAAAATCAAATAATGTGGAAAGTCAAATAGTGTATAAAACAGCATTCATCGTGATTTAGAACTGCCACATTGCATCTATTTAACAGTTTACAAATGTGATTAGAGACTATTATTATATATAAGTGGTTTAAGACTCTTACATTACATATCTATAACGAAACTTAAAATGCGATTGAATACTGTTATGCTAAAAGTACGTAATACCCTTTAAAGGTTAGACAACTTTCATTGAGATTTTAAGTTACGGTGGGGAGCAGACATGACCTCTCAAGAAGTTAACTTGAAGCAGTCATAAAAGCTGCTCTAAGTTAACTTAGAACAGGTATCAAGTCTGCTCTAGAACATCTTTAAGTCTGCTCTAGAATCCTGACCGCTCTGACCAGACATGGTCATCGCGAGAATCCTGACCGTTCTGGTCAGAGCCATCACTGCTCTGACCTGTTCTACCCATGACCGTTCTACCTAAGTCTGTTCTGGCCATGACCGTTCTACATAAGTCTGTTCTGGCCATGACTGCTCTCAGCTTACCTGTTCTACCTATGACCACTCTCATACCAGCTCTTGTCACAGCCCTTGTAAATATTCATAACGTGTCCCATATACACGTATTTCATATATATCAAGTTAAGTTATATTATAAAAACAAAATTATTATGAAATAAATTATTCGGATATAAAATTGCATTTTTCCGGTAAGTGCTGTTATTCGCGGATAATTATTTACATGAGTTTATCCGGCTAAATTAAAACATGTAAAAGTTATTTCCCTTTTCGTGATATACCCGAAAACTGAATCGCAAAAAGTTTTCCGTAAATTTATTATTATAAATAAAAAATTCGTTAATTCTAGAACAGACTTAGGTAGAACGGTCATGGCTAGAGCAGACCTAGGTAGAACGGTCATGGCTAGAGCAGACTTAGGTAGAACGGTCATGGCTAGAACAGACATGATTGTAGGACCAGAGCAGTCAGGATTCTAGGACTGTTCTAAGTCTGCTCCAAGTTAACTTCAAGTTAACTTTGAGTTGTTCTCGTGACTGCTCTCCAAGTTAACTTGGACGGGAGGTTATGTCTGCACCCCACTGTACTACATCACATGTACAAAATAGAGCCTGTAAGTCTCGTTCATTATTTTTACCCAGAAGCTGCATTTTTAACAAAAACATATGACGTTTCAAACAAAAGATTAGGACGTCATAATTCTGCAACTTCATATTTTGGCGGGAGTTGTTTTCAAATTACAATTTTATCGTTATTTCACGGTGTCACATTACGAGACTTACAGACCATAGGTATAAACTCGTATCGTCAGCGAACAGTCTAAATTATATATTCAACAATACCATTTATAAAAAAATAATAAAGACAAGGGTCCAATAATTGATCCTTAAGGCAACCCTTTGAAACCTCCCATCTAAATAATTTACACACCAATTTAGCAAGTTCCCACAAATCCCAATTTGTTTTAATTTGAATAATAGTCCCTTATGCCAAACTCTGTCAAAAGCCTTGCTAATATCACAGAAAACAACCCGCACTTCCTTTTCACTATCTAAAGCTTTATCAAATTCATGCGTAATATTAACTAATCGATTAAAAACGGAATCCCCTTTTGTAAAATCAGAATGGTGCATGGATAGAATATTGTAATCGAAGAAGTAATTGTGGATATACGTATATACACAGCGTTCAAAACATTTTGGTATAACATTTAATAGCGATATAGGCCGATAATTCTTTACTTCATTCGATTTGTTGTTTTTGAAAACAGAAGTAACATTAGCTCTTTGCTATCGACTTGGAAAAAAAATTTCTGTAACGATAAGTTAAATAATTTACACAAAGGAAATTTAATGATAGAGGCAGCCCCCTCCAGCAAGCTTGGATTGATTAAATCCGGACGGGAAGCTTTATTTGGAGACAATTCAACAAAAATCAGAGATATGTTTACGAGGCATTTTGCAAAAGAGTACATGTTTGTTTCGGGTCAGATAATAAATATCATCATCGGAGAATTTCGAAGTTGTTTAATATGTTTTTTGCTGGTCTTCTAAATTACATTCAACTGTACGTAAGAGACAAAAGTTATCTGAAACACAAAAGGTGTTTTCTTTGATGACCGCTTGTGTCGATGAATTTGCAGAGAATTAAATTTTGTAACTCATGTTAACGTCCAGTACATGAATGCATTGAATTTACTCGTTTTACTATAAGCCCCTTTTCGGGATTTAGTTGTGCAATTCTTTTGGCAAATACATTTTATAATAAGTTCTTCGATTTTCAATAGTGTACTGTAATATTTGATAACATTTTATTACCAAAATAACATGATTTAGGATTATAATTTCAGATTTTTATATCTAATATAAAAATAGATTTACTGTTGAAGTAATATCGAATGCTTTTTATTTTCATTTGAACAAGTGGACAGAAACAAAAGACGTATCTTTCAAAGATACATGTATGCGTTATGATTAGAAAATTATGCATATTACTTGTTCCTTTGATTGTTTTTCCAAGACTGGTTTATTAAAAATGCTATATTTTTGTACATAAGACAGTTTACAAATAGAGTCTGTAAGTCTCGTTCACCCGGAAGTTGCATTTTTAACAAAAACATATGACGTTTCAAGCAAAAGATTAGGACGTCATAATTCTGCAACGTCTTATTTTCGCGGGAGTATTTTCAAATTATTATTTTATCGTTATTTCACGGTGTCACATTACGAGACTTACAGACCCTAGGCATAAACTCGTATCGTCAGCGAACAGTCTAATTTATATATTCAGTCCGTATTGATTTCAAACCATTGTATAAATGTAGGATAAAGTACAAAATGTTATGAAGAACGTAGCTGAAAGGCAATTTCAACATGAAGAGTAATTAGCTAAAAAATATCGAAATTCCGAGGTTACCGTAAATTTGCTTTCTGTATATGGCTGTATGACAACTAATGTCTCTTCAGTGCGGATCACATCAAAATATTTGGAAATCCATATACTACCGAAATATATGTTAAAGCGGATAGATAATAAACGGAATTCACCTTCCTGCTTTTCCCGATTGGTGTCGCTGTTGCACGATCAGGTAACTCGCGGGAAAAGTTGTATTTCACGCATGTTCAAAAATTGTTTATTGTGCGTGAATTTTCCCGATAACTCGACGTCACAGAACATCACCTGATAGTGCAGTGGTGACACCAGACGGGACAAAATATGGAAGGTACATTTCATTACCAAGAGGATAAAATCGGCTAAAGACAGAGCTATAAAATGACAACATAACGAAATTACGTAAAATTTGATTCTGTAGATAATGGTTCATTAGGATTGACAATGTGCATTTGTTTTGAGCTACATAACTTTTTCAACTGACAACATTCAAGAAACACCATTATATTGCTAACTTAAGTACTTTTTTTAAGAGTTGTGTTTTTCATATTATTTTTCAGAATCTTCTTTTCCATTGTGCTTTCAATCCAGTTTAACTGAAGGAAATGCCGACAGTCTACTGCAATACTGATGCCTCTTTCTAACAAATGAAACCAGAAGCTGATCTGGTACAGTAATAATCATCCCAGGTGTATATATTGTCTGATGAATGGTAGTTTTTCCACAACTGAACACAGTTGCAGGCACGTCCTCCACTTGAGTCAGCAGGATTAAAATCCTGAAAGCCAGCTTTGGAGTTGTCTGTTATCCATCTCCAGTCGCCTTCTACGGCATTATCATTCAAGCCGAGCCAAATGTCCGAGGGTAGGTTTTTTTCTGACAAAATTAAAAATGAAACCATGGTTTCAATGGTATCAATGGTTATTTGGTCATTGAATCTCAATTTATCCCTGGTCAAAGATAAATATTCATTGCAAATTATCAAATCAAATTCATTAATTTGTCTTCGGACATAAATTGTCGAAATACGCATCTCGAGCTTACAAACTTCTAGCCCGAAAAAGAGCCGCAGTTCCCATTGGCAGATTCTGAAAGGGAAGGTTCCGGAGTCGGAACCCCTATTTCTGGAAAATGGAACCCTATTTTTTTTTTTAAATTCCGTCCCAAATTCAGGCAAAACTGACAACAAATCTGTAAAAATGACCTGAAAGCCTTTCTTCTGGAATTCCATAGGAAGCTTTTTTTTTGTAGTCTAGACCCACCGGTGCACCCATCTCCGTGGCCCTGCACTGGTGCCTCGTTAATCGCGAAATGATAAGTAATAAAAAAGAATAAACAAAACTAAAAACACAATATCAAGGCATGTTACCACATATACCGAAAAACATAAGGCCTCAGTATAACGAACATAAAATAAGGCCAAAACAAAACAAGAGTTATATTTGTTGAGCAGCATCGTTGTGAATGTCGAAGGCGGGGAAAATATTTTGTAACATTTTCTCAGCAGCTACATGTAATCATGACATTCTTTTTATATTTGGTATGCAGCATATGCCATCAGATTTGATATGAGGTCTGTTTGCGGACATGTTTATTATTTGACATTTAATGGCAAATGGTAAAAAAATTTTATACAGGTTTTCTCGGCAACTACTTATATCCTTTTGTTATGCAGCATCAGGTAAATGTCGAAGGTGGGGAAAATTTGTTTGGTAACAGTTTTCCAGCAACTACATGTGCTTTTCATACCCTTAGATATTTTAGGATAAAGGATTTCGTGGGCATCTTATAGTAAAAAATGACAGATTTATTTGACAAATACTCATTTCTACAAAATACCGATATAACTGTGAATTCAGTTTCTGCATATACGCATTACGAAAATGTATTTCTCTTCAGTGCAGATCAGATCAAAACATTTCAAAATCATATCATGAATATACAACTGTACAATGTATCTAAAAGCTGCTACAGGACAAATTACGAACAGTATATAAACAGGAAAGCCATAATCAGTTCAGGTCAGAGCTATGGAAAGGTGAGATACTTTTAAGTCTTCAACGTTTTCTTAATTTCAGATATTGTTTTCAAATAAAATTGGTTTTTGGGCCAGCACCAAGTCATTGACTACTACGTTGGTTTATACCCTCCGGGTATTCACCAACCCAATAGCCAGTACTTATACCCTCGGGGTATTCACCAACCCAGTAGCCAGTAC